>JAWWMW010000002.1:282618-292849 GCA_035048345.1 Echeveria elegans | reverse complement strand
ATTTCTTTTATTAAATTTAAAAGCACATGAAAATATTTTGATTAAAACAACATATTACATAATTGAATGAGAAAACATAAAACATAGGTACATTTAATTAATTATATGTGGTATTCATGGCCATGAATTGGTCCATCAATTATTGAGGTTCATGATCATGAATTGATCAAACATGAATAATTGATGGAGTTGAAAATTAATGGGTGCAAAATTTTTTTTCATGAATCCATGGATAATGCTCATGAATCCATGAATTGAGGCATCCGGTGCATATGCTCTTAGGGTGACGAATAATAATGTTCATTCTTCTTTTGCCAACCCATGAACAATAAGTTGATCCCATAGAGTTGGAGGGAGTTGATGTCTTGGGCGGTGATGTTGCTGGTGATATAATATTTAGCTCTAGCTTCATAGCTGCTAAAAGTAACTGAATGCAGCGACATGAAAACCAAAATATATAATAAGCATAAAATCTTTAGTTCTTCTCTTTTCCCTGAAAATGTAACTTTATTATTAACACTAGCTATCGATGCACAGAGCACAGTCGAACGTGTGCGTTTGAGGAAATAAGGTCTGATTCTGTAATACCCGAGTTGTTTTGGGCTGTTTGGTGTATTTGGACCTTGTACATCAGAGGTGCTCGGGTTTGTATATTCTCTTTTTTGGTCGTGTTTGGCCGGGAGCTGGGTGCCATCCCCTCCCTTCGGCTTCTTTTGGGGTAGGCTTAGGCCATTGAGTCCTTTTGGTGCCTTGTTGGTGCTTTAATAAAGTTTTTTTTTAAATAAAATAAAAAGTAATTTTCATTTGCATGCCTATTGAAGAGGCTAAAGTGCTCCCATGTTATAGCACTGATGCTGCTGATGCAGATGCTGTTAGGACTGGTGACATCCGGATCCGGTTGTTCAATGCTACCAAAGTTCGCTCTTCCCGTCAACATCTTGGTTGCTATTTAAGATACCTCAGCAAACCACTCATCTTCCGGCAAAACACTGCAAAATATTTATCACGAGACAATATCACAGTAAGATACAAAAAAGAAGAAAAAAAACAAGTGTAAAATTCTAATCAGTTTTCGATCATGATTCTTTTGTGCGGAACTTGTTCCGTCTCTGAATACCTGTAAGAATCCAATCCTTATAGCTGCCACTGCCTCAACAGCTCTCCCTTTAAGGTTTTTTTTTTGTAACTTGGTGAAGATTGCGGGACATGTAGCGCCCCTGGGATGTGAAAAATAGCACAAACTCCATGTCCAAGTAAAAACTGTCATAAGACGAAGAAAATGCAGTTTTATATGTATAAGTTGCTAAGCAAACATATAAAAGCTGTTAAAGTAAATTTAAATGTTGCATACCAAACCGGCCTAAAGGAGTCGGCCCTTCTTCAATCTCTTCCCAGAAGTTTGATCATTGGAAACTGGAAAGCCACAAGATGAAGGTCTCTGTCATTCTCATCAAAAATATAGTAGCAAATATTTCCCTCCCAACAAACATGTCATGTGTAGCCATGTACTCTACACAAAACTGTCTCGCAATGTTTCCACTGATCATTGAAGCTTCCTTTTTGCTCTGGGTTACGGTTTTGCCTTTCAGATGCTCTCCTTGGCGTTTCTGAAATTCTTGAAAGTGTTTCAGAGGCTCTTTTTTGGCGTGCTGTCCATTCTACTAGATTGATTTTGAGAAGGAAACAGCTTCATATATAGCTGCATGTGGGAGAAGCTCCTCGGCTAATAAGGAAGCATTTGGCAGCAGGGCTATTTTTTGAGCTTCAGATTCCGCCATTCTAACTATTTTATTTCCAGAGACTTCTGGGGTTTGCTCTGTGTCCATGGAACCAGGTAGTACTGCGTTGATGAGCAAACTAATGTAAAATTGTTGAACACGTCCAGGATACAATCCAATATTGGAATACCAGTTAGCAAACTCTCAAGTGATCCTACTTCCTCAAAAAAATTCCTGAAACAGCAAGTCATCAACTTTTAACTCATCTAATACGAAAATACGTGCCTAAGAAATTATCACTCATCGAGCTCCATATGTAAATATATATAAGGAAGTCTGGATAAAAATTTTAAGGAAACCTGTTAGTAACCTGAGCCATTGTATTGAATCTTTGGGCACTGCTTGAGACGTTTGGCTAGGACGTGGCTAAGCTTGACAGGGATGCAGTGAAGGAGTATCCTAAAGGACCCGCACCAAGAGGCAAATACATGAGAGACCAATCATCTGCTGCAGCCAGAGCGAACTACTTTGTTCTATTCTTTTCAAGTTGGCCGTCAGTGCTGGTTCAACACAGGAGCCAGGGCCTGAAAAATCTCAGAAGAACAGAAAAAAGGGCCAACAGGACGAACACAGAACATAATATTTAACGTGGTTCCAACCTACGTCTACGGACAAATATGATGAATTTTATTAGGGTTTGTTGTAGTCAGATTAGAATACATAACACTGTATTTATAGGAATTATTACTTGATCGGATTTAACGTTTGTTTATCATTGGCATCTTCCACGACACGCTCTCCTTCGTCAAGAGCTTCCAACGCCTCATCTATTCTTCTCTCAGCCATCAAAATTTGAAAGAGTTTCTAAACACTGCACCCACCATTTTTCAATTTTACAAGCTTCCTTTTTATCAAAGTCCGCATTATCATCGTCAACAGCTGAAGCTGAACCACCTTTTGATCCAGTAAATAATGTATCGACTCAGAACCATGAACAAGAGCTGCCTGGGTGTTGAGAAGATTTCTCATACACATACGTTCTGTATTCAACAATATATAAATTAGGCAAGACACTGAAAGCATGTTCTTCATGACACTCACTAATTCAAACTTATAGCTATTGCATTGCATCGACCTGATAAAAGATGTATAATTGGCATAGACGCTTTTCCGCATCTCTTCCGCGGAAGCTTTCTTCAAAGGCACACAAGTGCTTGATTTCCTGACAAGAGCAGCAGCACAAATCAACAAAATGCAGCTGAAAATAAACTCATATCCTTAGTTTGTTTAATCATCTCTATAATATTTTAAAGATGATACAAAAAACATTATTATAATATGTCATTTTACACAAAATTTTCGATATATAATATTTTTTCACTTATTCACTTATATAAAATTTCATGTTAACAATAATCACCATCGTTAATATGAAAAACTCATTCATTTTTTAAAATAGTTTTTTTTTTTTTAAAACTAAAACTATTATATCATATAAGAAAAAATATATTATATTTAAATAATTTAAAATCTATTAAACCTTAATTTTTATTTTTTATACAAGAAAAAGTTTTAAAAACTATTTTATTTTAAAAATGATGAATTTCTTATAGCTTAAATGGATAATTACAAATGAAAATAAACAAATCATGTCATTTCAAAAAATTTAAAATTGAAAACTTTTTTAAAATACAAAATTTCAAAATGAATGACAATATTGTATATGTCATATATATTTGTTTAACATCTTTTAGTTTTTGTATTAACAAAGCTAATCATTTATTAATTTTAAATTTTATAGATGCGATTAAGTAAAAAAATATTTTATATTAAAAATTTTGTGTTAAATGATATATTACGGTAGTAATTTTATGCTAATTTTTAAGATATTTTTTTAAAGAATAAGAAAACTTTGAAGGGCGGCACTGACATGTGACATGCGTTAGGGTTTGCTAACCCCCAGCAGACAGTAGTATAAGAAGTGTAACGAAGCTTCAATCCAAAACCCTAACGCGCCTTAGGCCGAGCGCTAACCTCGTAAACGAAGAGGTAGCGTGGTATTCCACGGGAAAGGACTTTGTGGCGCACAACGAAAGTTGTGTGATAGGCGCATATCAATTCGAGGCTCCACGGCCGCTGCGCTGCTCTCTTATGCAGTCTCTGCAGCGTCCCTATTGCCCCACATGTCGTCTTTAATCTAAATTGTTGTTTTCATGAAAATTGAGAAATTGATTTAAATTTGCAGTTTTTAGTATCTTGTTTTCATGTATTGTGATGTAAAATGCAGATTTGATGCTTAGCATTTGAGCCGCCACATGAATGAATGGTTAATTGATGTAATGGTGTAGAGAAGTGTGATGCATTTGTTGTTTATGACGGCTGCGCATCTGTGACTTGTGCAAGGCTTGACGCATTTGATGGTCATGCCGTTGCATCAACTCGTCACCTGCATATTCCCATTGAGATAGCAGTGGTCCCGAGTATTCAAACCTTTCATTTTCGTCCTCCGTTATTCCCTGAAATTGTACAAAGAGATGTGTTAAGCAACCTTGTGTTAATGTGAATTGGTTGATATAGAGTGGTGTATGATAGTGCTTGCTGACCTGGTTGTCCTGAGATGTGGGTGTTAGTTGCTGAGAGTGGTACTTGGTGGAGTCATTGAGGGATTCTGTTTTTTCAAATTGTTGCTTGAGCTTTAGTATAGTGTGCCTGTCGATCTTGTATGAGTCTCTTGCGCCTATTTTGGTACCAAAATATCCCGAAAGGTCTTTGTTGTGTTCTTGTCTCCAACTCCATGCTTCTTGTTCTTGGCCAACTGTGGTATGTGATGATGATGATGGTTCACTGGTTATGTTGGGACCTCGAGACTTGATATCAGATGATCGATTGGAGGCGTGTTTTGAATTTTGTCTTGCAGGTCTTGTCCGAGCGTAACTGGTGGTATTGATTAGAGAGCATGAAAATGGTGCTTCAGATATTTCAGACAAGCTCTCAACTGATGGCTTGAGTGGGCGACCATGCACATTTGGCATTTTTATTTGAGATACAAGACCACAGCCATCTTTGATTTTCTGAGTCAAATGTGTATCTGGCTGTTCCGAGATCTGCCATTTACAATTTGCAGTGAGCGAAGTTGTGACAGGAAGCTCATTATGGCAATATGCATGGAACATTACCTTTCTGGAAGTATTAATACTTCTGTACTTTGTTGAGACCCTGGAACTGGGTGACTTCTCAAGATCCTTATGCTGCCTTCTTGATTCCTCATGACGTCTTGCATCAATCTCTTTTGTGGGAGGGTACTTTGGCAAGTTTGATGGGCTGGATGCAAAAGGTTTCTCCTGAAAATACTGCCAAGTTCCAAAAGTACATGACCATACACGAAAGTGGCCTTTTAGTACTATCATCAATAGGATGAGTAGAGAGTGCTATCATGTGCCAATGATTACCTCAGACTGCAACGCAGAGGATGCAGTTCCACGCTTCTTCGGTTCTATGGAGAGCAAGGTTTCCAAGAGGTTCACGGAAGACTCTGATAAATCTCTACATCTCTCACGTAGAGAACTTGCATATGGTTGATGTGGTTTAAACATGGTTGCATATGGAAGTTTGGATTTCTTCCAGAACTCCTCTGGAGGAGATCCACAAAGCTTCATGATCTTGTGTAGCTGCTCGACTTCTGTTCTACCTTTCAAAATAGGCTTCCCTAGAAGAAGTTCAGCAAACACACATCCTACGCTCCAAAGATCAACAGAAACTCCATAGTTTGTTGAACCTAGCAAAAGTTCTGGAGGCCGATACCATAGAGTTACCACACGACTTGTCAGTGGCCTCTTATGCCTAGAGCTATAGAGATTTGCTAACCCGAAATCCGCAACTTTTAGAATCCCCTCATTGTTCAGCAATATGTTGGATGCCTTGATATCTCTATGCATTATGGATTTTGAGTGGCAATGCTCTATTCCGGCCAAAAGCTGCTGCATGTAGCACTTAACCTACAGATTTCGGCAAAGCCAGTATAACATTATTGAAGTATTAAAAAGCTTGACCAAGAGGCTGAAATAGCAGTAACTTAAAACCGACCTGTGACTCGCTGAACCTGATCTCAGGACTGTAAATCAAACCAGAGAGGTCATGCTCCATGTACTCAAACACAAGATAGATGCTACTTGATAATCGTGAAGTGATGATACCCTCTAGTTTTATGATATTGGGATGATCAAGCCTGCGAAGAATCATAATCTCTCGAGCCATAAACCTAATGCTTTCCTGCTGAACATTGTCAAACCGAACTTTCTTCAAGGCAACGATTCTGCCAGTTTCAACATCCCTTGCCCGAAACACGCTGCTGTAGGTTCCTTGACCTATCTGCATCAAAACATTATCAGTGAGTTTGTACTGAAGTCGGATGAAAAGGTGGAAGATTCGAGTCTGACAGCAAAAGACAAAAACATCTATTAATCTGTATCGTCACATGCAGTACTTGTAGTAGCAAATCCAAGAAAAGAAGCTAAAAATGATTATTTGCCTGTCGGAGGATCTCTTCGAGTGGTGCAATCATACCTTAGCTAACTTGACAAAATTGTCAGCTGGAAAAGGCACCATTCCATGAATGGCTTCACTAGCTACTGTAGTCAGCCAAGTTGGCCATCCTGCGGCAGCCTGTTCTGCCTCCACGCTCCTACGCAAACTTCCTAATCTAAAGCTAATAGAAAACCTAGCACTGGAGCTTCTGGAGCTCAACTTTGCAGGTTCAGTGCTTCTATCATCATCCCCTGCTTTGCCCTTCTTTTCCGGCAAGTCCCTATGCCCAGATGGATTCTTTAACGATGAATCCAAGACCAGAGATCCATTGCCTCCAATTGCCACAGAAAATTCAAATTTCGGAGATTCTACAACCACTGCTTGCTTGGAATGTCTGCAACCCATCAACCTTCTATGACGACACAGGTCTGCTGTCAGTCCGTCTCTTACAGAAAACTTACATGAAAACAATGAGTGACGATTGACAAACCCCTAGTACCTAAATGAACCTCCTGCTGAACTTTATTGCGGGTTTGGTAAAGCAAAAGCAAAAGGAGCTCCTTGCTTTCTTCTAAACCAAATGATACATACATATATGAATGACCTTCTTTTCTTTTTCTGTCTGGTTCGGAACTTGCGAGATCTAAGGAAAATTGTAATGGAGGTGACAAAAAAGTGGGACCAAAAATGCTTTCATGTTTTCTCCTTTTGGTATGTAAACTATGTGGCATAAGATTTGAGATTTTTGCTATGATTTTTTTTGGCAGGTTCGATTGTCCAGTTGCTGAGGTATTGTTGGACAGAAGAATGGTATGGTTGATAGCCAACTGCTCAACGACCCTTCACGGTCCTGACCTAAACCAACCATAAACGAAGAGCGGTGAGCCTTAACTTCATCTTAAGTTTCATATTTTCTACGTTCTCATCATTTGCAATGCATGGAGTCTAAACCATTACAAATTCGTTGAGCTAAATGTTTACCGATATTGATTTGTTTGTTGACATGTCCTGGGAATCCATTTCTTGAATTGGTGGATCTGAAACAGCCGAATGTCATGTTCCGCACGCTTTGCACAAAGAAAAAACATCGAGCTTCAACTTCAAGGAAATGGTCTGGTTTTACCGGTACAGAGTGCATAAAACAAACAATTCGATAATCTTGAATCAGAACTGTAAAATGTAAATACAATTGGATTACAACATTTTATAACATACAGAAGCGTATCACTTCACAATCATACTTTTATTTTTAAACCTATGAAAAATTGCAGATACACTGGTCTCGCGGGCTCAGTTCTTGACACGCAGCAGAAGAGTATTGCAGAACCTTGGAACGCCACCCGGATGGGATGGGATGGGATGTCAGTTTCTAACGGGGAGGGTTTGCTGAGCTGCCGTCTTCACGGGGTTCAACTGTGATGAATGGCTATTGCCATATTTCCCTAGAGGGATATCATGAGTGTGTTTACCTTCATATGTTGTGATTACAGCTTTTGGGTCTGCTGCTGCTCTCTCTATGTGTTTTCTAACACTACATCCAGGAGTAGTGCATTTGTAGTAGCTCCTGAAAAATGCACAATGTGATCACCATCAATACAAACAAAGTTTTGATGAAATAGACGGTTCTACTATGAGAATTAGCATTTGAACAAACTCCAACTGAGACAATGAAGTGAGTACAAGTTTCTTAGAGCATATATCATCCTCACGGACAATACTGGTAAAACAAACATACACTGGCTCACTGACGGATTTAAGCACAACCTTGGATGGGGATTCCCCTTCACTACTTTTTGGCCATATTTTCGCCACTTGAAACCATCATCCAAAAGATCAACTTCACTTCTTGTCTGCACCACGATCCTAGACTCTGTCACCGTTCTTTGTGAGGGTGATGACTGAATTGCTTTCCTACATTACAACAAAAAAAAGGAAATTTGGGTTTGAGAATTCTGTATGAGCAAATCCAGCTAAGGCATCATGTGTGGCTAGAGTACATCCTCTCAAACAATCATGATTTGATTAGAGGAGAGGTCGAACTGTTTCCTTACTCGCTAGTTCTTCGCCGAAGCAGAAATATTCAAGTCATATATTTGATCAAATGGTTACCTTCTCTTAGGATTTGGTTCATCGGTAGTGCACTGACTTTCTTCTTTGGTATCAACTGTTTCCTCGTTCCCCTTTTGTTGAATTAGTTGAAGTGTTGGTTTGGAAGCCTGCTTGTTATCCAAAGAGTAAGTGCCAGTACTTTCAGTTTCAGGTTTTATTTGAGCATTTTCTTTCACATTAGAATTCTCAACATCCTTTCCTTTATTATTAAGGCACGGCAGTTCATGGTTATGCTGACCTTTGTATATGATTTCAATAATCTGACCCTCAACGGACCGTTCGACTTTCTTCTTCACAGGACAGCCAACGTGTGTACATTTATAATAGCTTCGAGGAAACACACTGCCCTTCACCTGCTTCTGCCCATATTTTCTCCAATTATATCCATCAGCAGCAGGTTTATCGACAGCAACAGAAGTCGACTGAGACTTGCTATCAGAACCTCGAAACTCTAATGATTCAATCACCGGACTGTTGGCATCCATAGTCGACAGTTGCATCTGCTGCTCCGTGGTCACCTTTGTGGCCGCAGACGAACTACTGATGAAAGAATCAGCAGGCTCAGATGATGATGGCTGATATCCAAATTGACTCTGGTTATTACTGGACTGAGAGATGGTAGCTTGAGCAGTCACTTGCGCCAAGGCCTGTTGGTGCGACATCCCAAACGGACTCTGCAACTGCAAACAAAACCAACACTTTCCATGACACCCCAGTCCCAATCTACTAACAAAAGAAACCAAAATCTAAAAAAACAGAGCATCATAAACTATAAGCCTAAACACATCAATATTATGAAATGAAGCTCTAGGCCAGTTGCTGCATCTACACATAATAGTGAAGCAAAGCTCAGTCGAGTAGAAACTTGCGCAAAGAGATCTAATCGCTCTTGCACAAATCAGATATCCTCAATACTGTCTCGTCCGCGAATCTAATTATACACTTGACACTCATTTGCAAGCCTTTCACAACGCAGTACTTGTCTAAGGACGGACACTCGGACAGTCACGCTCCTTTGTTTCTAAAATTCTGATATCATGTTGAATTCGCTAAATTAAATTCTTAACGAACAAAGTTTGAAATATGCAAAGAGTGTGTAATACCTGTCCATAAGAAGAGAAGAAAGCAGGCGAATTGAGAAACCCAGAAGGGCTCAAACCAGGAGGGATCATAAACAAAGGCGAAGTAGGACCACCAATCGATAGACTCACCGGCCGATTCTGCTTAAAACCTGAACTACTACTACCTTTTTCAGCGTTTGTATTCGACTTCACATCAACAGATCCAAAACCTAAAAAACCACTAGTAGAAGTAGCAGCTGGAGACGCCATAGCTCCAGCGAGAAGCTGCGAGAACGATTGACATCCAGTATCTGAAAACAAGCTGGAGACGAGAGTCATCGGATCAGGACTAAACGTCGTCGATTCAAAGAACATATTTTCTCGGGGTGGGAGATTTATTGTCGGACGCGGTCTGGAGTTGCTGTTCCTCGCTGCTGCTGCTACTCCAGTTTCAGCCATCGATTGATACACAAGACGAGACAAGAAAAGAAAAAGATTGGATATTTTTTACATAAGCAGATACCCTTTTCGGATTTGTTTAGAGGGTGATCGATAGTTTCACGAATCGGTCGGATTGGAGAGATGGATTGGCGATGAAAGATTTGGGGAGGAGTGGTGGCGGGTCCGACAGATTCGTACAAAGGTCAAATTTAGAGCCACCGTCCCATATTTTTTTTCTCATTTCTGTCCCAAAATCTTCTTTTGTTTTCTTAAATGGAATTTTTTTTCTCTCACAATTACTCACTCTCTCCAATCTATTCACTTTCCACTTATTCTCTTTCCTACTTTTTACATTCTACTCATAATTTTTTTCTCTCA
>JAWWMW010000002.1:250174-269974 GCA_035048345.1 Echeveria elegans | reverse complement strand
AATCTATTTATTTTTTATTCATTCTCTTTTCTACTTTTTACAATATATTCACTTTTCACTCATTTTTTACTCATTCTATTTCCTACTTTTATATCACATAATATAAATTTTCTTAAAAACCGTGATAACTATCAAACGAGAAGATAATAATGGGACAGAGAGAGTATTAAAGATTAAAGTAAATGCGCTGTCATTGGAGTGTTGAGCCAGCCAAGCTTGGTGAGAGACCGACAGATTTTGATATTTTGATTTCCATTTTCCAGTTTCTTAACATAATGTAAGAGATTTTGAATCGGAGGGAGAGGAACTTATCGTTTTTTCTGAAATTTTTTATTGTTTTGTTTTACCAGTTATAAAAAAAAAAGATAAAATATCAAAATGATAAATTTATTACGGTAAATGGTAAGAGTTTTTTATATCTGTAAATTCTCGATTTACAGTTTTTCTTTTTTTTATATTATACTAGCTGCGCTCCCGTCGTCCCGACGGAAATTTTTCTCGTGTCTCCGTTTGATTTATTTAAAAATGCTAAATGTTTTTCGCTTAATTTTTTATTTTTTTATTTTTAATATTTTTTATTTTTATTTAATGGGTCAGACCGGGTCTGTTTTTTTAATTTTAATGACATATTTGTGATTAATGGTGAAGAGAATGGTAAAATTGTAATTTTAGTTTTGATTTTATGTCCTTCTCCCTATTCTTTTATAGGTTTAGATTATATAAAACCAGTAAATTTTGCGAAATTTTAACACGATAAAATATTTTTTCTGGCGGAAAACAAGAGACAGGAAAATAGGAAATTTAACGTTTGCTCTGCGGCTGGGCTCCCGTCATCGTCACCATCATCATCATCCATTTCATTGGATATATTTTTACACTACTTTCCATTTAATGACTACAGAATGTCAACTTGGCAGACAGCAAGTTAGAAGTGGAGGACTTGAGGTTTTTTTTTTTTTTTTTCCTACTCCGAGCAACCAGTCTGAGTCTGGTCCCCAACAAGCCTGTGCACTAAATGTGAAGGCTCCTGCATTTTCAGTGTCGGCACTTTCTTAGAATGTGTCCTTCTCGCTGGGTATAAAGTGGAGTACTATTTTACGTTGCACGCCCAATCAATGTAGTTTGAGAGATGATGATTATCATTTGTCAATGAAACAAATAACTATCCTTTACATTTTATTGTTGCTTTCATTCTCGACGGTTGCTACAAGGACAAGGTACAGAGCGATCAAACAGTGATATGAGGATTATAATTTGGTGTCTGAGAAATAAGTGGATGACACGGCCAAGCCTTCAATGTCGAAAGTACGAACGAGCCGCTGTCTTTTCGTGGCTGACTCGAGCCAGCAGAACTCCAAAATGGAATGATTTGGAATCTGCCACACTATTTGCAATGTTGCCGGGGCAGCCCATGTACATGGCTCCAGACAATAGAGTTATTGTCAAACCTAATCAAATTGTTTGAGAGTGTACCAGTCCAATGGACGTAGGTGGTGACGTCCCTTCCATCAGATGTTGACGACATGTTCTGACACCATAATGACAAAGATATCAGACGATATTAATAGTCGGATGATTTAGCACGTCTCATGTTTGGCAATGATAATAAATGCAGCATAAATTTTTTATAATACCCCACTTCAAGTTACTAAAGAACGATGTAGTTAAAGGTGCAATGTTACTTGGGTTGTTGTCAGAATGAAATCAACTTCCAGTTAATTGATCATTCAGTATCAGATATATATACCAGAAACTGCATAAGCAGATATGACTATGATTAGGGTCAAACATCATGGGTTGGTATGAATCAAATGCATTCTATAGATTATGAAGAAAACGTTTACAAATAAGTCATGCAGTGAGAGAGGGTTAGAGTCACAAGAAAGCCCTTCGACTTCAAGACTACAAACAAAATGATAAAAACACAAGTCTAACGATTAGCACCACTGTATTTATGATCAACAATGCTAATGTCTCACCAGATCAAAGGGAAGGGATCTATGGTTAAAGCACTTGCCTTTGTAACAGACAGGCATTCCTTCTTTTTTCAGTAGTGTTACAAGTTAAGCAGTTGACAAACCTGAATTTAGTTGGCCGTTGTCATCATATTCAAGCGAGCTTATTGTATCAGCTTCAGCAATTGTCGCTGCTCCCCCCCACGTTTTGTCAAAGAATGACTTTTCCAATTACCAATAAAGTTTTTGATTCTGTTGTCATCCTGTACGGATCATATGTATGCAGCATAAGTAGCAGGAAATCAAGAGAAACAATAAAAGGCTGAGTATAATAATAGTCATTCACCCAGTTAGACTGAGTATGACAACCGACATCACTAGCCAGTGCAATAAAAGGGCTGCAAAACATTGACAAATATAATAGTCTCATGGTGAAAGAAATGATCTGTCTGGGTCTGGGTAAGTTGCTTACTTTGGTGATTCTTCTCCAGTGCCATCTTCTCCAAGTACTCCTTGACTTAAGAATGTTATCGAGCATATCAAGCTGTCTGGTATGCCCTCTCATTTGAAAAAAAAGAAAAAACCAATGTGCAGGCTATTATAGTATCAGAAGATCAAAACGCAAATACACAAAGCAATTATACATTGACCATTAACAAAAGCTAACTAATATTACGATGCTTCAAATTCAAGGAACTCACCTGCTGATACTTGTCAACTATAAACATATTAGTTTCTTTGATTTTATACTCTGCCCATTCTGGCTGCTCAACAGAGTCCGAAATAGAAGTATATGACGAGGGCTGTCTTATGTATAACCTACAGAATAAACACATATAAACTATTCAGTTGGCAAATTTATCTCAAGCAAAGAAACTGAGAATCTGACATTTTGTGCTGAAAAGTATGTTGGACAGAATGGAAAACAGTCCTTGTGTGATTCTTCTAACAGGACATGAAGTGAAGGCACAGATATTGTGTTGCCTAATTCCTTTCACCTTGGATTTGTATCGGAATATAGTGACAATTTCAACAGACCGTAACGGAAGTATGCAAGATAATATTAGTTGTAGAAACAATCTAAACCTGATAGCAATTTTAAGCAAACATACGATGAGTTATTTAGCAATGGGATTTTCTTTCCTTTGCACTGTCCCCCTCCACAAGATTCATGAATGTCAAGTTCATTCGCTTGCATTCCATTTGGCAACTTACAGTAGAAGTGAAACAATATATTTGCGAGGAAGTACACAACAACTGTCGCGCCAAATGTTATTCCAGGGCACATCTTCCTCCCAGCACCAAACGGAGTATATTGAATGGCATTTACCCATGTATTGTACTGAACTATTAATAAACCTCTCTGCCTGGAACTCTTCCGGATCCTCCCAGTGCTTTGGATCTCTCGCAATGGCTTAACGATGATTTTAGTTTTAGCCGGAATTTCAAAGCCATTGATGATGTACGCTTCACCATTAACGCGTGGTAGTAATAAAGGAAAAGGAGGGTGTAGCCTGAAAACCTCTTTGATAACCAAATTCAAAATATTTAAGTTTGTGAATTTCAGATTCGTTAACTGCACCTTGTGAGTTGAAAGTTTGTCTAACTTCTGTTTGCATCTTTTCCCAGATTTTTCAAAAGTTCTGCCATTGCCCAAATGATCGCAGTCCCAGATGTCTTGTCGCTCCCTTCAATAATAATATCCTGAAGAAGAAAGTTTGAAAGAAAATTTTAGCTTAAAAGAACTGGAGTATCAAATAACACCCATGCATGGAAATGGATTTGAAATATGAAAAAAAAGATGACAAACCAGAACTGCTTTGACATGGTCGGGAGTCATATGTAATTCCGGATCGTCTTGTAATTCTTTCAGGGCAGGTAGCAGGGCCTTCTTGGGTAATATCATGGTCGCTTATGATGCTTTCGAGGATCTTATCTGCTTCCTTGTCACATTCCTCCAGTTTAGACTTTATGCCGCTGATGAAATGAAGAAGTGGAAAAGGTAATTACTATACCTTCTGGACGTCTGATATATTTGACAATATAGTGGTTAGAAATGGCTCGTAATCGTAAATTTTGTGCTCTTCGAAGTGGAAAAACGATTAGAGACAAGTTGTTCAATGATGAACATGGCAAAATTCACTATACAAAATTTTAGAATATATTAGTTTTTAGAGGCATAGTTGTCCAACTGAGGATGCTTTTAAACATAATGAGGCAGGGCATTCTACAGCTAATAGTCGTTCGAATCGTTGCTGTTAACGGACGAGAACAGCGAAGCCCTAGCATTGACAGAGCCAAATAGAAGCTCTAAGCAGAAAGAAGTACCGCAGATTGATTTCCCTCTGCTCCCAACTTTATCCAACTCATGCACAGATAGCTAAAATCCGAATATCGCCCAAGTTCCAAATTGTAAGACACATCTGCAGTATGCAGGGTGAACAAAATACTGATTATGGCAGAGCTTACCTGCATCATGCTGTTATTGATGAAGGCTGTATTGAAGCAAATGTAGAAGAGACGGCTGCCGATCAGTTTCTGATAATAATGCAAAATGAGAAAACAAAACAAGAGATTTAGGATGATTGAACACTTTACTTTTATAGGATTTTCGAAGTAGTTGTCAAGACAATTCTTTTTGTAGAGTGCTGGGCTTTCAGTCTCCATCTGAACTACAAGACGAGACTTTTCTATCTCAAGCATTTCTCCTTCATTGGTATCAACAAACGATAAATAATACGTTGGGCTGAAGTTTCTGTGATATCCTTTCTTAATTTGACGACAGCACTTCTTTGTGACTTCGAAAGGCGGACAATACAGCTGACCCGGAGTCTGCATACATGGTCCATAAAAATGGTGATGAGAGTATGCAAATTTTTCTAAGTAATCAAAATGAAAAGGCTGAACAAATTAGTGACTGATTGCGTAGAGGTTTGTCACTACATTGTAAAAGGAAACTCACCTTATGCAACTCTGAAACTACAAAGAAGACTGATTCTATGTTGACAGTGTCATACAATCTAACACGCAGCAGTTACCAACTGCAAGGAGGCAGATTCACATTTGGAGGGTCACTTTCAATGCCCCTGGGAAATGACAGATTCTGCTAAATTTGGAGTTGTTATTTCACCTTTTTTTTCCTTCAGATTCTAAAAAAAAGACATCAAGATGTTGGCACATTTTCAAATTTCCGCATATTCTATTTAGGGAAAACAAGTACTGAAATACCATTTCCTTGCTATTGATGCATTTCCTTCTATTATCATTTTATCTGATAAACGTAAAACCAATACTTGCTCGGAGTTAGATTCCCTAAACTTGTTTGCAAAACATTATTTGTACTTAATTAGTCAAATTAAATATAACACCTAATTAATTAAAAATTGACATGCACACTAAAAAGTGTATATTTTCAATATAATTTGCATTGATAATATTTTTTAATTGAGTACCTAACTTTTTGATTTAATTGAAAACTCTCAAAAAATGTATATTTTTCAATATATTTTATTAATTAATTATGAATTATAAATAAAGGGAGTGCATCAAATAATAAGGGGGTGTTTAAAATAAAAAGTATAAAAAGATGTTATATTTAATATTATTAATTTTGAACATTCATTTGATTCATCCTACGTCCCAGATTAAATCATAATATTAAATAATTTTTAAATTAAAAAGGAGCAATTATGGAAACACAATATTTACATTAATCGCTTGTTCGACATTTTTAATGAGCATTCTTCTCATTTTGACTGTAAAAAAAATATGTTTGAAGAGACAACATCATGCTAATCGGAAAGAGATGAGACATGAAATTCTTGTCCCCTGTTTGATGTACATAATTCATGAATCTGATGTACTTTTTCATGTTCAGTTTTTTCTGTCACCTATTTGACTTTTATAATTATCATGTAAATCAGATCAAAATGTCTTAAATACCTTCAAACATTGAATAATCATTTTTATTATAATTAAATGGTTAATTGAATAATCTCAGCCATTGATTAGAAGATGCATCTTTGGTTATGATCTCTTTATACTTTTTAAATTTAGACATTTTTTTATCTGATCTCTAACCAAAAATAAAACTTTCTAAATATTAAGTGTGAATAGTAGGGTAAGGAAACTTCCAATTCCAATTTCCCAATCCTCACCGCGGCAGTTGCCCTAAAGCAGCTTAGTCGAGAAAGATATGAATGTATGTCTACTTCTTTAAGTTTTGATTCCGAACTCACTGATCATCGATCGTCCCTTGTTTTATTTTCTGTAAGATTCCGAACTCACTGATTAATCTTATGCTCTACTTTCCGCTCGCTCGATTGCTTGTATAAGATGATGTGTGCCCTTTAACCAAATCACGCAAATGATGGTCGCGTTTCTGTTTTAGGGTTGTTATTCACATTCACATATTTGTCTTTTTTTAGGGTTTCGTTAGTGAGTTTGAATTAGGGCTGCCTGCTTCTCTGAATTTAACGTATTTGATTTTGGGGCTTTCAAACACTTCATACTAGTCCGGGTTTTTTTTTCTCTCTAGAAAATGAGGATTGAATGTTTAATATGTGCAGTGTACTGAGGCTCGTGGGAGGCGCTTGTTTATGAAAGAACACAGACTGTTGATTAGCGGACTGACTACAGGAGAATGTGGGATATCTTTAGAGTAATTATAAAAGAAAACTATTTCGGTTTGTGGTGAAAAGTTTTCTTTGAAAAGTTTTCATTAGTTCATGTGATGCTCTCTGCGCATGTATCTGCTATGATGTGGAAATTTGGATCTCGATGTTCATCTGGAAGCGTTGGAATGAAGAATGTTTCGAAGCAATCTGTTGTAGAGCTAGATAGTTCAGACTCGGATATGGAGGTTTTGTCTGTTGCCAGAAAGGAAGAAGGATTAAAGTGTCCAATTTGCTGTGAATCGTTTAATATAGTTGAGAATGTGCCTTATGTATTGTGGTGCGGCCATACCATGTGTAACAACTGTATTTCGGGTCTCCAATGGGATGTAGTGAAATTTCCGACTTTGCCGGTTCAGCTCCCGCTCTTTATCTCATGCCCGTGGTGCAACCTTCTGTCCCTTCGACTCGTATACAAAGGAGAGCTCAGATTCCCTCGCAAAAACTATTTTCTTCTGTGGATGATTGAGAGTAGAAATGGTGACAGAGTTATCTCTCGCTCCACAAATCATGCAGAAACCCATAGCCATCATATAAGTAGACTAACAACCAACAGCATCCCCTCAGCAAATCGGGGAGCCAATACCAACCATAGACGCCGACAGACGCAAAATGCTCGTCCATCACTCAATTCAGCTAGAACAGACAGTTATGGTACTAGTACAGCAGTGAATTACCTGACAATGGAGAGGCTGAATACAGCCTTGCAAAAGTCATTGGTGTTCTTCGTTCACTTAATAGCCAAGCTGCCGTTGGTCATTGTGTTTCTTCTCATAGTTATTTATGCAGTTCCCGCTTGTGCAGCAATCCTTGTTATTTACATATTGCTGACACTAGTAGTTGCACTCCCTTCCTTTCTCGTTTTGTACTACGCTTATCCTGGTTTGGACTGGCTGGTCGCGCAAATCATGGCTTAGTATCCCTTTGTCAATATGTATCGTCTGACTGCTATTATGAAGTCTGGACTCTCATCACATTTATTTGAATATGAGAAAATCAATATTGTAATGGAGTAGACAGTTGGGTGTGTGAAGATGCCCCAAAACCAAAGATCTGTGCTGAGGCAGTGGGGGTACTAGAAGAAGTCTTTAAAAAGAACAAGTGCTGGTCTGGCTATTCTTTATCAAGGGGTCTTAAGTATTAACCATCACTTCATCAGCCTCATGAACTGGACAAGTCAGGTGCTAAACCACATTCCACTTTTTATAATTTTGTTATTTGAAATATCATCATCAAAATTTTAAAAAATTATTTAAGGCTAGATTCAACTACCATTCAAAGAAAGTGAAAAAGGTAATAAATGAACCTTATATATTCTACAAACAAATTTCTCAATAATACTTATTTTTCTCTAAACTTTTCGTTTTATATTCTTTTCTTAAAATTTTCCTTCATCCAAATGGAGGGTTAATTCCTCACTTCAGGCCGACCTCCCTTTACATATGGTGTTCCTAGATCCTAGGTAGGAGATGTGGGTTATGCAACTGAATTACATCTCTGTTATACTTGTTTTATCTTTAATGTGCGACAGCAAACCCTGATGGGGTGGAAGGGCCCTATGATTGGTGATGTATACTTTTGAAGGAAGATGTTCAAATCCATTGGTTAGAAGAAGCCAAACTAAAAGCGGCTAAAATGCACCTTTATGTGATAGAGAGGATGCCCAAAATTATCAGCTTAGGTCTGCCAGAACGCGCTCTTGGTGAAGAGCTTGGGGTTCCCCTAGAGGTAAGATGAAACTGACATCAGGTTCATTTTATTCGGGCACTGCAAGCACACTCTCTGCTGTATCTAGGACTATATAATTTGGGAGTTTGTGCAATTTAGTTGTGACATCAGCTAACAACCTCTTGGTACCTTTTTGTTATCCTTTAATCAAACTAATATTTTCTCTTATGTATTCCTGAATTTTTATGTACACTAGGCGTGGAATTCAAATTAACAAGTAAAGACATGTTGAGGAGTTGATCTTATTTATCATACTGAAAGCTTGAAGCGATTGAACATGCATCTCAGTGTCATCTCTTCTGTCTTTCGAGCTAGAAAAAAGCTAGTGAAACTGCTTAGGTGGACCTTCCAAATCTGCTGAATAGCTGAGTTTGGTATCCAGGAAGCTTTCTGCCTCCACTCCCATGAACAGGAATCCGCCTTTTTCTAAAAGTGATTGTAGTAATTCTGGTTTTACACTACTTGGAATGGCTCTCTCATTTTGAGAAATTCTGTCTAGTGGCATTCGATCGCAGAATCCCTTTACAGCTGCATAAATGACAGAAATCCCCCTCCCAGACGCATACTTTACCTCTTTGTGTACCTACAAGGAAAAATGAATCCCTTTAAAAGGGAGACCATCGTGATATTATTCAGGCAATCGTCTGGAAGTTTCTTGCAGCTATCTGTGTCACATAGATCCCCAATAATGTCATGCAGGCATTAGCGTTTTGGTCCAACAATGGCTAGTTTCTTGTACTTTGAGATATCCATGGGAAGTGTCTAATTTGTATTTTATTTCTGAGAAGAATTATGCCTTGACTCAATTCTGTGGAGTGCAGACATCAGCTGCTCCAAGACTTTTTGTACATGGGAATTACCATTCAACTCTCATAAGAACCGCATATAAATATATTAAAACAAAACAAAAAACACTTGTAAACTACCACCAAAATTTTCCATAAAAACTCGAATTTCTCACCCAAATTTTCCATAAAAACTCTTATAAAAAGTATTCCATCACCCAAATGAAGGGTTAATTTCCACCTTTGTTCCATTCGTTCGGTTTCCAAAAATCTAATGGAAAGAAACTGAGATAAAAAGTACTTCGAAAAAATGACTTTCCATGGAATATTGGATGGAAAAGTTTCATATTAGGTGCTTCGATTTATTTTTAGTATCTTTGTCAACCCAAACACGCTATTATTCTCCTTTATTAATCAAAAATGACTTGGTACAATCTTCGATCAGACACATGTAGATACGTCATTATAACACTGATAAAATCAGCGGGTTGAACCTTAAACATTAAGATTATTGTCTGATTCCTCAACCGCACGTTACCATTTTGACAACTCTCGTTCTGACTTACCATTTTTAAAATTTCCATTTGAACATAAAAATACCAGTTCTCAATTTTTTCATAGATAATATTTTTCTCAAATTAATTTATATCAATTCAAACATAAATGTTCTGTTATTATTTTCGATGCATTTTGGTCCTGGTTGTTAATGAATCTTAATTAGCAACAATTAAATTTGTTTGAAAACATAGTGAGAAAAGAAATACATAGAGTGGTCAACAAAACCTAAAAAATTAATTAAAACTAATTAATTAAATCCCAACACCCTTAAAACCCGTTTTGCAAGAAATCTCAACAACAACATTCGGCAACCTGGAAAATCATCTTTATCCCAAAATGGAGCCGTTTCTTCTTCTACGCGTCGATCGGTATGTCGCCATTGCTTGCTTTCTTCTGAAGCCTTCTTCTTTTCATTATCATAAACAACCAATCCAATACAAGAAAAAAAAGGACGGTGCTTGATATGTGTAATCATGTATGTATTTAACGCGTTCTGATTCGTTCTTTAGGAATCTGGAAACTTGCCTTTTAGGGTTTCTCTTTCTTTTACTTCTGTTAGTTTTATTGTATTAATAATTATATGATGATATGATGATGATGGTTGGTGTTATGTTAGGTTATGTTATGTTGTGTTGTGTTGTTTCTGGAGAGTTCTATCTGCTTTTGCGTCAAAGTAATCTTTATTGTTCTTGTGGAATTGCCGACTGATCCGATCGGATTTATTGGTAATCAGCGGCATTTTCCTATAATTTCATTTAGTCTGAGAGTGCGAGTTTTGAGGCTATTGATTTCATTCTCCATCTTGATCTTGGTGGTATGTGAAAATTTAGGGATGAATAGGTTCTTATTTTTATCATTACGTATTGTCGTGTTTCGTCAATAGGATATCTGCTTTTCAGTTGTGTCTACATTGATGACTTTTTGCTTTACATTCTGTATAGTTTATGCATTTCAGATCTTTGATTCCCTGTCTGTCTGTCCTTGTTGTTACCATTTTGATGTGGGATTGTTTAATTTTGTTATGTTTATCAGGTGATTTCTGCTGTTTGAACTGTTTGCTTTGTTAATGGCCGAGGAAGCATCGGAGTCTACGAATTCTGCAAGCACTATTAAGTCAGGGAGTATCACGAGAAGAAATTCTTTGCCTTTGTTTCCTAGCGATTTGGGTAAAAATGTTCCTGGTTACCTCAGGGCTTCCACCGGTTCTTGTCATGATCATTGCAAGTATGGGAGGAGGGAGATGTGTGATGTCACTCCAAAACGACCAGCGATCAAAATACCAGCAGCAGCCAGGGGGTTAAAGGCATCAGATAAACCACATTTGGGGCAAAATGATCCTTCTAGGATACGTAAGCCTCAGATTTTGCATAGCAATAAGACACCTGACGCCTCTTCTAAACAAAGCATGCAAAGAGCTAAAGATAGTATTGCCAAATCTTCTGAGAGCTTCCCCAAACCCGTGAAGTCAAAGCTTTTGAGAGAAAATTCCCTGACTAGAAAATCAGATGCAACTTCGGGCGATGAGAAGCTTAAAAGAGAAAGAGAAATTGTGCCTGGGAGTGGGAACTTAAGAGATGCCAAGAGCAATGAAGGCAGAAATCTAACCAAATCAGCAAACGGATTGTCTACCGGTGCCGCTGTTAAACTGAATGCAAAAGCCAAGCCATCTCCTTCCCCTGCTCCTCTAAAAACGGTCGCAAGAGTTAAGCCGTTATCTTCCTCATCTCCACCCCGTGTGAGGCCTGTGATGAAAGCAAGACTGCAGACATCCCCTAGTAAATTGAAGCCTGCGAGTTTGAGGGTGATATCCTCATCTTCCCCTTCTAAATCGAGGCCTGTGAGCTTGAGGGTGAAATCCTCATCATCCCCTTCTAAATCAAGGCCTGTGAGGTTGAAGGTGAATGCCTCATCTTCCCCTACTAAACTGAAGCCTGTGAGTTTGAGGGCGAAGTCCTCATCTTCCCCTATTAAGTTGAAGCCTGTCAGTCTGAAGGTGAATTCCTTGTCTTCCCCTGGCTCCTTCAAGCTTATGCATGCAACAGCTAAGACATCAACTCCATTCATTTCTCCTCGAAATCTATCCATTAAAAAGTCCATTATTATCAGAAGTCAAATGGTTAAGACAGGAGAATCCTCTACTCAACGTGGTTCTGCATCCCCTGACTTTGAGGATGCGGCAAACACCGAAAAGAAGGAATTACAACAGGAAAACCTACTTGAGTCTCAGATTGATGAAAATAAGGAATTACTACAGGAAAACCTAGTTGAGGATCAGATAGATGAAAAGAAGGAAGTGTTGGAAGAGAGCGAGGAAGATTTGAGGCATGAGTCTGAGCTTCAAAATCAGGAGGAGGTAAGTGAATCTTATGATGACCAAGCTTCTGAGAAAACACTGTATGTCATCAAATCGGAAACTGGGAACATTACCGAGACAGCTCCAAATGCTGAAGACGAGATAACTGATATGCAGCCTTTGGCATCAGTGAGCCCACCGCAATCACCCAGTTCTCCAATCAGCGTTACTGAGTCAAACATGACCACCGAGCTTGAAGCAAGTATAATGGAATTGACAAACACAGACACAGTCGTGCCGTGCGCTGATCAAGAAACCCCGGATATTGAACCTCTGCCATCTTTGAGCCCAGAAATTTCAGCTGAAACTCATTCCAACTTGGTGGTTTCAAATGAAGCATCCCTCTATGAAGTGAGTCTGGATGGTTCCGTATACACAGACAGCGAAGAAGGTTATTCAAGCAATGAAGACGAACATCTTGTTGAAGGAGAGAATCTGAAGGGAGATGTTGAAACCATTAAAGTCAAGAAGAAGTCTGTAATAGTTACTTCACAAGAAAATGGCAAGGACCCAGTAAAGCTCAAATTCAGAAGAGGAAGAGTGATTGACATGGCGGATGAAAATCATGGTCCTAGGAGACTCAAGTTCAGGAGGGCAAGGGTCCTTGATGAGAAAGCTGTTAACGACCTCATTCGCAGAAGAAGCTTTAAGAACAAAGACGCAACCCAAGTTGATGTCACAACAGATAACAATTCAGGCTCAGTTGTGTTACGCCACCAAGACATGCAAGATAAAAAAGACGCCAAGGTACTTATCAACAATGTGATCGAGGAGACAGCAAACAAGCTTGTCGAAAAAAGAAAGAGCATGGTGAAGGCACTTGTGGGTGCATTTGAGACAGTGATCTCCCTACAAGACGGCAAACCAGCTACAACACAAGAAGATCAGTAGTTTCCATTCCATTTGATGAACTTGATGGATTGGCTTATGCAAAGCGAGAGTGGAAATCTTGTCTGACGGGGTTGGATTCAGTTTTATAAATCCGGACAAAGTAATACAGTCTACATTTTAGTATTGTCGTACCCTGGAGTTTTTCGTGCACCACCAAGAAATGTGTCATTTCTTTGGATGGTTGCTATGTGTTGTGTTTGTTTGCAAATAAGGAGTTTTTCGTGCACTACCAAGAAATATGTCATTTCGTGGTCCTACAGCATTAAATTAGCAATAGATGCCTGCTGGCAGCGCATGGTGGTGATCGCCAATTTGGATTTTATTAATCTGAATTAAATAAAAAAAAGCTTTTAACCCCGATAATCAGTCCGAACTGATTCCAAATTGACCAAAATGCCCAGGTGCTTTGTTTGGGGATAATATGGGCATTCTTGTCATTTTATTGAAGGATCCATACGTGGCAGCACAACGTGAATTCAATGCGCACCGATTTCGGTGCTTATAGCAATTCTCTTGAATAAAATATAAAAATAGTAAAATTCCGAGAATTATTCCATCTCTTCCAAACCACTAAAAAGTCAATCCAAAGTCGCCCCCTTCTTCTACAACTCTTCCAGATCTTTCTAGACATCCAAATTTGGATACACAATCTTCACTTCTATCTCTCTCCTCTTAATTTTCAGGTAAACTCCGATCTCCTCTTTCTCTCTTACTCTTTCACTCATCACCGTCACTTCTTTTCGCTTCCTGTTTTCGATCTCAAATTTTTTTTTTTTTTGAAATTTAGTGATGTACATGTAGATTTCGCTTCTGATTGATTTTTGTTACAACTACACATTCGCATGCTCAGCTGCTGCTGCTTCTGCTGTTGTTTGATTGAATTAGAGATTGAGTCAATCTGTTATACCATCAAATCTGATAGATTTTGAATGTAATGAAATGTGCATATGCAGGGTTGAATTGATCATTTAAAGCAAAGAAAAATGATATTGAAAAAGCAGTATAGATGTCTGCACTCATCCGCGTGCTCCTGCACCAAAGGTCATCTCAGCGAAGATGTCCTCTATCTTGTTTTTCAGCAATTGAACTGGAACCCTAAGCTAATTGCTGCGTTATCCTGTGTGTGTAAATGGTTTGATGATTTAGCAAAGAGAGTGCTTTGGAAGGAGTTTTGCCGCACTAGGGCTCCTAAGATGATGCTTGATTTGCAATCTAGTGGTAGTCATAATGTTGATGGTAATTGGAGGGCGCTTGGGAAGTTGCTTATTTATTGTTCGGGGTCAACGAAAGGTATGTTGTTCAGTGGGGTTAATATTCCTGGACATTTGATGTATAAGACGAATTTTTCAAGAACTTTGGGGAGAAGTTTGCTTCTTCCGTCCTGCAGGACGGATGTGTTGTATGTTTCGGATCCTTGCGAACATTTAGACCAAGGAGAAGAAGGGGATGTTGGTTTTTTTAGAGGTGTTTTTAAGTCGTTTCAGATGTCTAAAGTCCGCAAATTATTGATTGCTAAGGGAACCAAGTTTCATCCATCTGAGGTCTGTCCTTACTGTAAAGCAAAGTTGTGGAACATGCTTCAAGCCAGAATGATACCGCGAAGGGCCAATTGCAGATTGGGGGCTTATGAAGATGCTGTTGAGTATTTTGTATGCCTGAATGGGCATCTACTCGGGATTTGTACCCTCATTCCATTATCAGATACTGAAGAAGCATCTGAGCCGGAAAATGAGGTGGAGTAGGATTCAGGTTAGCTTCAGCGCAACCACTGAGATTTACTAGGTAACCCATTGAGTTGTTAGCTCTATAGCTTGATTGATGGCTTATATACTTAATAAAAAATTTAACTTGCTATGTGAAGATGTGGTGAACTGACATTTGACGGCTGTGGCTACTTTATGAACTTTAGTCTGCCCAAAAAAGTTTAGGACTGCAATGTTTTGATTCGTTTCACTTTGCGATTGCATTTTGGCACCCGGTTTATTTTCTTAGTTCTCTGGATGCGACACACATACATTAATCTCTCTCTTATATTTTGCAGGCGAGGGAAAATGTTGGTCAGCTCAGTATGGATCGAACAAGCTTCCACTTACTTGAAGCTGATAGCTGGAGCGGAACGTCAATTAATTAGTGATGTTGTTATATTAGTCTGAATGGATTTTCTGTATGCAGTTACAGAATGTATTAGCCTATTGTGTTGTATTGTGTGCATGTGCGGTGTATCGGACCAGCAGATTCTAATGTTGAAATAAACGGAAGAAACCATCACTTTATGATTCTCATATTTAAACTAAAGAAGTGATGTTATATTACCCTTACAGAATCAGTGGCACATATTGTCTCAAGCTCGGCATTTTGTGCCATCAGCTCACTGGAACGTAGTTGAGGAACTCTCCGACTTCAGTACCATATTCATATTCAGAGTTACACATATGCAAAGCAAACTCTACTAAGCACTATGACGTTCCAGCCACTAATTGATGGAGTTGTGTGAACTTGTGGTTGAGGTGTTTGGGTTGAATAATGGAGAATAAGCACCACTACTAATTGATAGAGTTGTGTGAACATGTGGTTGAGGTGTTTGGGTTGAATAATGGAGAATAAGCATCATATACCTGCGACTAATGAGTGAGGAAAATGTGAGATCATAGTATGGCACATACACATCTGCTCATCTTTGGTTTGTCTGTAGTCTTCTTTTCTGCTCCTAAAATGATGAAACATGGTATAAGAGTAGGCACAAAACGCACAAGCAATGGAATCTATATGCTCACAAACACACGGAGACAAATAAGTGCATCATAGAGTGTGAAGTCAACAAAAGGTAAGAAGCAGGATATTGATTCTAAGAATTTGACATGGCTAAAAAGTATGAAGCGGTAAACTGATTCTAAGAATTTGATCTCCTGAATCAAAGATTGACTACATTTTGAACACCTTTCGATTTATGCAAAGCAGAAAAAGAGGACAGCGCAAGCTTATTGTTACCTTCATCTATTGTTGGTGTTTGAACCACTACATGCATGGTGGTTACTCCTCCCGGAACATCACATAATGGACTTCTACACTCTCCAAGTGTTCTGTTATTATCCAATATTTTCCCTGCACTGATTAACTTGAGATTTTTCACTGTCCTCGAACCATTTTGCTTTTTTGTCCATCAAAAAGATGATATTAGTTCTTAGCGGCATCGGAGTAAACATCAAAGATAATAGATGTATTGTCATGTGAGACGTCTGAATACAAAAGTGGCATCATATCTATGACCATTAATACCATGACATGAACCTGCAACATTATATGACCTTGCTTTTAAATTGTAATTAGCCACTAGAATTTGGTATTTGGTTAACACTACAGATAGTGCTAAGGAAATATTTCCATTTCCCACAACCTACTCAGTATACATTTAGTAAAAAATCAAAACACACACTAGGCAAATCACATTAGCATTAGACTGCATATCCGCAAGCAGTGACCCTGACCGAGTAACACATCCATGTCTACACTATACTCATAAAGAAAACAGCACACGAGTAGTTTACAATCAATTGCACTGAAAAAATCAAGCTGCAAATGTTATGATCAAGCAGCCTTAATAATAATTATACCTTTAGGCCACTGAGCAAGAAGGCTTTCCTTCAACGTTGAGACACTAGTCGCTGAACGAAGCCTAAACAACTCAGCACATACCATCATTTTTTTATTGATTAAGAGACACATAAAGTATGCAGCATAACAATCATGCAATCCTGTTGTTGTTGCAGCTCCTACTGCTTGCTTACCTGTTTGTAATGGTTGTCGATAGCACAGATTGGATAAACTATTTTGATAATAATTTTTGAAATTCAAGTTTTTTTTGTAATTTTGTAGTCTAAAAAACAGCTCTTCGGAGGCTACCTCATTGATAAGAGATATGGGCCATGCTTAGGGTTACGGTTACCGACAGCAAGAGTTAATAGGGGATTAGGATTAACATCTAAGCTAAAATGTGTCACAATTTTAAAAAACGGAATCCTTAATAAAACGACGTCACTTTGAGTAAAAATATTAATATTACGTCATATTAATTTGACAACAATTAGTAGTTCTATTCTATGGATCTCATTCCGTTAAGCTAAAGTTTATACGACTTAAAATTGGATTTGGAGGCTCGATTCGATTCAACTCTCTTAAATCAGCTCGACTCGATTTATATCGTTTCAATTCGACTCAGATAAATTCAACTAGACTCGACTCAAATTAGATTCAATTCAACTTAAAAATTCGAAAATTGAATCGTAAAGAACCAACGCTAAGTCATTGCTAGTAATCATGTACATCGTAATGTATCCAATGACTTCACAACCATTCATGAAAACAATAACACTGGTTTACACCAAAAGCTGTAAAAAGGTATATATTGTAAACATTCAAGCTGTTAGGTTACATTGAGTTATTACATCTAAGGTAATAACGGTAGTAATTCAAAAGCAAGAATAAGAAATTAGCAAAGAACATGCCAGTTTAAAACTAAAAATCCAGTAAAATACCAAAACATGTAACGTCCCAGATAATGCAAACTGCTGGCCGTTACGAGACCATCTCAGTTACACCATGGCCGGCATGTCCTTGAGCCATGCATCCAGCGGCTTTCCAATAGAGTACACAATGAACCCTATTTCCCTCAGCTTTTGAGCATCCACTACGTTCCTTCCGTCAAACACAAATGCTGGTTTCTGCATGTTATCATATATCCTCTGAAAGTCTAGAGACTTGAATTCATCCCACTCGGTCAAAATGCACAGGCCGTGAGCATCTTTCGCTGCATTGTAGGCATCCCATACCACACTAACTTGCTTCACGGTTGTGGGACTCATGGGTTGGAGATGAAGCGGATGATCCCACTCAAATTTGTTCATTGTTAGGTCTCTTTGGATCTGGTCCTCGGTGACTTGTGGATCGTAGATACTTAAGCAAGCCTTGTCACCAAGAAGACCCTTGCACACGTCAATGGCAGGAGTCTCCCTAGTGTCACCAGTGTCTTTCTTAAATGCAAAACCAAGAATGGCTATCTTCTTGCCTGAAACCGTGTTGAACATGGAAGCAACAACTCGGTTCACAAATCTGCTCTTTTGATAGTCATTGATCTTAATAACTTGCTTCCAGTATTCAGCAACCTCTGGAAGGCCATTGCACTCGCAGATGTAAACCAAGTTGAGGATATCCTTTTGGAAACAGGATCCACCAAATCCAACACTGGCATTAAGAAACTTGGAACCAATTCTCGTGTCTTTTCCAACAGCATACGCCACTTGTGCTACATCTGCACCCGTGGCCTCACAGAGGGCAGACATGGCATTAACAGAAGAAATCCTCTGGGCCAAGAAGGCATTGGCAGCCAGCTTGGAAAGCTCAGCGGACCAAAGATTGGTGGTCAGGATGCGTTCTTCAGGGACCCAGCGGGCATAAACTTCCTTGAGTGCTTGGATTGCCTTCTGGCCATCGGGGGTTTCCCTTCCTCCAATGAGAACTCTGTCAGGTGCAAAGAGATCATCAATTGCAGTCCCCTCAGCAAGAAATTCGGGGTTGGAGAGGATTTGAAACTTGATCCCCTTACTGTTGTGGGTCAAAATTTTCTCAATAGCTTCAGCTGTCTTAACTGGAACAGTTGACTTCTCCACAACAATTTTGTCAGATTTGGAGACATCAGCAATCATACGAGCAGCGCTCTCCCAGTAAGTGAGATCCGCAGCCTTTCCAGCTCCAAGACCCTGCGTCTTAGTCGGGGTGTTGACAGACACAAAAACAATGTCAGCCTCAAATACATGCTTCTCAACTTCAGTGCTGAAAAACAAGTTTTTCCCTCTGCATTGCTTCACTACATCATCAAGTCCTGGCTCATAGATGGGTAGCGTATCACTATTCCAAGCGGCAATCCTAGGGACAGATATGTCAACAACAGCAACCTCAATGTTCGGGCACTTGAGTGCAATCACAGCCATGGTGGGTCCCCCAACATAACCAGCTCCAATGCAGCAGATCTTCACCATACTGGTTGATTACTTGACACCAAAGACAAATGCACACGAACAGTCAAAACCAGTCCCAATTCAGATCAGACATACAAATAAACACAGGCCATTCACAGATCTTGACGTGAATGTTGACTTTAACACCAGCCACAACTATCCGGAAATATAACATCTTAATAGCAGTAATTTGGCATCAGATGAGTAATTCTAGCAATATCCAGGAAGCAAGCAACATCATGAAAAATAACCAGTCAAACATGAAGCTACAACTAGAGTAATATATACAATGCGAAACAAAATGCGATCAGATCTGGAAAGTATCTATTCAGTAAGAAACAATAAATTGCAAACGAATGAATGTCATCAGAATTCACATCAGATCTAAAGAGTTGGAAAGCGAGAATTGACCTAAACAGAACACAACTGGATCGGATCAGATGGTAAATGAATAGCTGAATTATAGACAGTAAACAAGCAAGCAAGATTTGTACCTCGGTTGTGGTGGTTGAGATTTGAGAGGGAGAGTGCGTCGGCTTCAGATCTGCGCTGCTGCTGATCTGCTGTTTGGTGAATGGAAATGGAGCTTAGAGGAGTTGTGTTTTATAGTGTGAAAAGTGTATGTGATATTTTAACGCGTTTATGAGCTCGTTGACAGCAAAGGCAAGCCAAAGCAGAAGCACCATCACAGCTTCACTTCACCGTCCGACATTTTCAAGGTCAACGCAAGACGTTTTGTTGACTGTTGAATTTCACTCCATTTTTTGCCTTTTTCTGGGCTTCACATGAACCCGGCGGCGTATCGTTTGGCTCTAAAATACCGTACCGGGCATAACGTATTTGCAT
>JAWWMW010000002.1:206720-225706 GCA_035048345.1 Echeveria elegans | reverse complement strand
GTTCCTAAGCTTTCTCCTGTTGACAGAATCTTCAATAATTTCAATCTTTTCCGCCAAACGCGTCCTGGATCTACGCAGCGGAGACGGAGAATAGCATAGCAGCTCCCTCAACGGTACCGAAATCGGTGAATTGGGCGGTGAAGTAGGCAGGACGAGGTCGAGCGGCGGGTGGTGGAGGTCGTTGTATGGACGAGTTCTGCTGGGATCGGGGGCCGGCGAAGCGTCGTCGTCCATCGGTTAGGGTTTGTGATTGACTGAAAGAAAGAAAGAGCCGTTGGGAGAGAGAGAAATGGATTTGATTGTGTAGTTAATTGAATTGAACGAAACCCTAAATTTAAATGTGTCTTAAGGATTTGGGTGGGGGGGTTAACGGTCTGATTCCCCTTTTGAACCAAAGGGACCGACCGCCCATGTGCCGCCCGTCGTAGGTTGAATTTACAGAGTTTGAGTTAGTGTTCTTAAATGATTAAGAGCATCCTTATCCATCCCAAAAGAAAAAATTAAAGAAAAATTTTGGGTGAAAATAAAATGTGTGTTTGATTGTAAAGAAAAAAGAAAAAATAGGCAAAATGAAATTAAATTTTCCTTACAACTTTTTCATGAGAAAATCATTAAAAAAAATTACTCACTTTTTTCCGCAATCAACGGTTCGCGAGAGCGGCGATTCCGGAGTGAGAGATCTGCGTTCCGCCGGTACGCCAGCGCTTCACTCCAATCTCGACCTCGTCGTTTTCCGACCACCGCGTCCAGTTCCTGTCGTTGCATCCCATCACGCCATATTACTCGGCCTCATCTTCAATCTCGCGTTGTCGATGTCTTGCCTTATCTACAAATTGTGAACCTCATGACTTAAAGCGACGGAAGAGGCGTGTACTAGGGTTGGAGGATTTCGTAAAGCATTTGTGGGGTTCAATTACGTGTTATACTGCCTGATGAGTTGATGGTGAGAATGATGTTGGCACTTTGCCTGCTGTGCGTTCGGTTAATTATTAAAGTTAAAAGAAGTGGTACAGATGAGTGTGTACGAGATGCTGATGCAATCAAGAAGAACAATTTGTGCCAAAAACTGCTTTATCAACAGACTGCACCTGAGATTAGAAGTGGGTCGAGTCATATTATGGTGCTAAGATCAAAACCGGCGGTGGAAAAAACGGTCTGAAGGAAGAAGAAAACATAGAGTAAGAAGAAGGGTCTGATGTGAAGTCTATCTCATATTAGAAAAGGAAATTGGAAAGTGAAGAGATGGCCCTTCAAGAATTTGAAACAGACTCAGATTGCATTCCCACTCTCAGGCCATGCGACTCACCTGCAATTGGCAAGATTGCATGCATCCGTGCGACAGTTTGCAATTTGGAGTTTTGAAAAAGGGGTTTCAAAAAATAATTTGGGGCAGACGGGGCTGTTAGCGGTGTCTACTATTGAAAATTGGAATAACCGGCTACTGTTCCATCGTAACTCCCTTAACGTGGAATCCGGTTACAATTCTCTCCTCAACTGCGGTGAATGCCAATGAAGGGTGAGAGTTTCTATTCTCTCCTCAATCGTGGAGTAATTCTATGGAAGAGTGAGAGCTTTTATTCTCTCCTCAACCGTGGAGCAATTCTGTGGAGGAGTGAGAGTTTCTATTCTCTCCTCAACCGTGGAGCAATCTATGGAAGAGTGAGAGCTGTTAGTTTGATTGTTTTTTATTTTTTTATTTTTTTTATTTATTCATATATTATTCATTGAAAGCGATTTTGATCGATGGTCGCTTTTCAGTTTGTCAGTACTATACATTGATCTTGATTCCGGGCTGCGTTCCCGTGCTGTATACCTTGTGTATACCTTTGATTCTCATTCATTGGGAAATTGTAATAAAAAAAAACGAAGCCTTAAATTATTTGTGTATGCGGACTATGGATATTCAATATTGCATGGCGATTTGAAGAGTTTTTCAAAATAATAATTCAGTTCGGATTCACGTCGACCCTAATCACCCAATTCGCCCTAAAACTACTTTTTCAAATAATAATAGTATCACTAAAACTTTCATCATTTCACATGACTTATAACTAGCTCAATTATAATATTATTATTAGATCCCAAGTTTTTTTTAGTAATTTTAATTATATTTTGTACTTAAATCTATAGGGTCTAGTCTGAATCGTGTTCGGAATAATACCCCGCATTGAATATCAGGAGTGTGAGGGCTAACAATATAATCATAGTCATCGATCCATTAACAATACGTCGTTGGGTGTTGCAATCTTAAATATAAAATATTAGCATGCAAGTGACAAATATGATCGAATTAACGGGAGAGAAAAGTCAGTTTATTCTATTTAAACTAATTAAAGGGGATTGTTTTAAGAAGTTCTTTTGAAGTACGTAAATAAATAGGATTTTATCAAACTCAGAGATCATTGATCAAACATATAAAATATTAGTGAAGTAAAACAACTATTTCCGCTAGAAATATAACTCACATATACTTGCTAAATTAATACACTTCATGTTCTAATAAGACAGTTTCTACAGTAATGCATAATTTATGATTTTATATATGCTATTATAATTACTAGCTTAAAGTATCACAAAAATTCCGCGGCTAGCTTGATCACTCTGACAAATTAATCTATTATCATACAATTAACATCAAGATAATGTCGCCACTAAAGTTACACTAAAATGATAGTCAATACATATGCAATGGACAACTTCTATGTACGGCAATGTGACTTGTGTTAGTGTAATGACCAGCAGATTGTGGCTCTGGAATGGAGGAGAGCTCACCAGCAAGGTGGACAGACAACACGGAGATGAAAAGAAGAACAAGAATTATATGTTCACCAAAATATAACCTCATTATAATTTCCATGTTCACAGCTGTTATCTAAAACTTGTTTAGGAGGACGAGTAATCATGTGATAAGCAATCACATGTCGGCTTGCATGTACTACACTTTATTTTTATGGCTGTCATGGTTGGCGAATCGGTGTGATAAGAAATCACAAGGTCGTCTTATTCTCGGTTGGAAGTCTTGGGACGGGTTGCCAAGTAAACCCTCGGAACAGTTACTGTTTCTTGGCATGCCTTTCAGTGAAGGCTTGTATCCTTTCGAAACCCTGTTTAAGTAGTGGCGGATCGATTGCAAATGTAATCCTTAGCCAGTTCTTCATTCCAACAGCGATACCTGCGTTATAATATGCAAAGTTTAAATGAATTTTCATTTTGATTTTCTAGACGATACGGTTGCTTTCTTACCTGGAAGAATTAGCACAGATTCTTCTTTGGCCAGCTTCTCTGAAAAGTCCATGTCGTCGTCTATGTCTTCCAGCTTTGAAGTGTCCAGTTTCACCTGCAAAATGCGCCAAAATGGTTGAGAGATGAACCTAAAATTCATGGTGATGAAAATATTTTTGCGTACAACATTCTTACCATTACGAACATGGACCCCTCTGGTTTATGCGGGCAATAAATGCATGGGATTTCCTTAGTTTTCTCATAACAGATCCCCGCATCTTCTCGCAGAACTTCCATTATTTTTGAAAAGAAATCACCAGTAGTTTTTGACAGGATGTCTGGAAGTGCACCCTGATGCATTATCAGAATTTTAACATACTAATACAAAAAACTTCTGGACTAAACAACTCAGTTACAGTTCATGTACTATAAAAAGACTCCCACAAGCTCAACAATACGGTGATAATATATATATATATTCCGTTAGCTACCTGAAGAAATGTTGGAGGCGCAGTAATGAGATTAAGGTAGCCCTCAATGGAATCAATCACCTGGGGACGATAGATGTAAATGGGAGGTAAATTGTCACATACAAAAAATTCAAAATTTAAAAATCGATGCGTGATAGTAGGCATGACTCTTAAAAGTCCAGTCATCTGAGCATCCAGTTCTGAAATTCAAATAATCAGCTGACCTGCCATTACCTCGTACTTACTACATTAGGACCTCACCCAAAGTAGAAACCAAACAACCGGCCACTGCAGATGACCACCGTTACATTTTCATTCAATTTACTCTCCCTCTTTTCATTTTCGGTACTTTTATGGGTCTCGGATATTACTAGCCTTGGTACTTGTCAACGAAGGAGTTCAATTTTACAAAATCACTATTCGTTTCTAGCTCCTTACCCAGAAAAACAATAGAAAAGATTCACTCCAGCATGGCATACAAGTAACACACTATTTCCGATGGATACACAATGTTTGGACAACTACTATTTCAGTGTACAGGATATTTTAGCTACATGCATCGACGATGCCTGTATATCTACCGCATCGGTAAGCAAGTACAGCAATATAGAAAACAAGGATACGGTCTATCCACTTGAGAGTGTCTGAATCATAAAAGAGAAGGCGATATGCAATGTAGAAAGTGTAAGAAAAAGAAGAAGAATCGTACCCCGGTTTGTTTAAGGATGCCGTTTGTATCATTGACTGCAAGCCAACCTAATCTCCATCCGGGAACGACCCACCTCTTTGATATTGATCCTAGAGTAACCACAGGTACAATTGATCCAAAGTCACCCATGGGAACAAATGGGTTGTCGCCAAAGGCAAGATGGTCGTACACTTCATCAGAAATGACAAGAATCCCAAGCTTCTTTGCAGTCTCAGCCACCTATAGTAATAGACTAATAGTAATCCGATTGAGATGATCCAATCAATAACATTAATCATTCTGAAAATTTGTTCTTAAAAAGACTTGGGAAAATAACATTGAAAATATTGATTTAATTACGGCACCTTCTTGAGATGTTGGCAAGTAAAGACATTTCCACAAGGATTTCCAGGATTGATAATAACCATAGCGACGGTGTTCTCATCCGCAAGTGCCTCAACAGCACTCAGATCAACTTCCCAATTTTGGTCCGGAAGAAGATCAAAATGTCGCGCCTCAATACACTCAAAAGCGCAACGAGCCTCATAAGCAGGAAACCCTGGCCTAGGAAGTAACACATTAGCACCAGGTGTTGCTAAGGCCGCCAAAATGACCTCTATAGCTTGACTACAACCCGATGTTAGATACACATCGTCCGGGGACAGCTGGTAGGGTAGGTCACGGCTAAGGTAGTCCGCAGCAGCCCTAATAAGAAAATAGCTCATTCAGTCCGCTAAACACTTACCATCCCCAAAACTCATATTCCCCATTAACATAACATAGAGTTTTGCTAGGCACGCCGAAATTAGTTTGTACTCAATTGCAAAGTGATCAAAAATGCCCCTGGTTCTCCAATAAGGCACAAAAAGATCCTGATTTTTTTCCATATCTCCTAAAAGCACCCTATCTCCTTTATGCATTATTCGAACGGCAGCGGCACTTTTACCATCCATTCTTTGCTACATATATGAAATAAACACTTACCAATTTCCGCATAACCTAAAACCTTGATGTATGAGTATGAATCAGAGCCAATAGTAAATGAATACAAGAAGAACTAAAAAAGCAGTAAACATTTTCAACAAAAAGAAAAAAGTGTTAAAGAGGACGGGAGGGGTCGAACCGCCTAGCGGAAGGAAGAGCACCAGGAGGAGCGTAGCAATTGAATTTGTTGGATTTAATTGCATCAGTGACAGCATCTTGAGCAACAGGGGTAGTGCGAAAGCAGTGAAAGTGAGAAGGGTCACCATGACCGAGAGGTATGATGCTCCTATCATCATCCTTGTTCATATTCGCCAGTAGCTTGTAGATGATACCTCTGATGGTGATATCTGCATCGGCGTTGAGGTTCCTGTTTCTTCTGAATCCCCATTTGGTTGTGGTCTCAATCTCAACCTCGACAGCGGCAGCTTGAGTCTCCATTTCAAGCTCTCTAGTTTTCTACGACTCTTCGTTTGTATTTATATGCTTTTGGCCATTTCCGCAAATACTACAAAAACAAGTGACAAGTTGAGAAGGAAAAAAATAGCGGAAGAGGCAGCAGCCTACCGATTGAACCGGATAGTACGAAATGATTTTTTTAATATCTATAATTAGAGTACCTTCCGTCGTTCCGACGGAGATATATAGTATAGAATGTGCAATCAAACAGGTCAAATACAAGCAGGACTGAATCAATTTTTAGGTTCGTGTGGTCCGTATAATTTAAAACTTTTAATTTTTAATGGGTAGGGATGGGCCCTTGTGTTATGTGACAATTTAAACGGACTCATGTAGTTTATGTAATTTTAAATTTTAAATATTAATTTTTAATTGGTCGGGCTGTGCCTCCGCTCACCCTATTTTGTTATATATATAGATAATAATAGAATAACATCATTACATTTTCAAAATTGTCCCTCCAATCTCATAATCAAACTGCCATCCTCCAATTCCTAATCTCCTCCAATCTCATCCTTAATTAAAAATAAACATCATATTAAATAAAAATTCAAATTAAAAAATTCAAAAACTAAAAGTGGAGCGTGAAAATTGGAAAGTTTGAGGGAAATCGAATAGAGACATCAAAATCAAAAATATAAAATTTGTAGGAGATTTTGAAAGCGAGACAATAAGCGTCTGTTCCCACTGCATCCTCGTTGAGAGGACGAGTGCTTCATATTGTATAAAGATAAAAATATACAATGTGAGATTTCTTATTCAAATGAATATCGTTGTTAATGATATGTGATCATGATTTGGATCTGAAATCGGGAAGCATATTATTTAATAGTAGGAGTTGAGTTTCAAGTCGACAATAAATATTTATAGTCGACCTTTACATGTACTTTATATGTTTAAACTTTATGTGCGACATGATTTGTAAGCGTAATTCAAAAATTTTAATAAAATTTAAATAGAAAATTTTCGGAATACATAAAATTATTTTATAAATATAACTAAATGAGTTGCTTTTTTTTTACATTTGTTATATGATTTTTTTAGAAAAAAATTAGATACTTTCTTTAAAAAAATGACAAATTTGTTTTCTTTAGGTTCCTTGTGACAAACTTTTAATTTTTTTTAGTCATATTTAACGAATGTTTAAAAGTAAAAGTCGAATTTCAGTGTAATTTTCTCGTAATAAATTAGTTGGGTTTTCGGGTTTACGAACACTGAATCGTACCAACAGTTTTAGGTTTGAGATTCGTCGATCTCAACCCGCGCCTCATAATTTGAAACCAGCAAGCCAACTCAGCAATCCCGTCCGGAGCGAGAAGTGTGAAGAATAAACGGAGTATGATTACGCCAGATCTGTCCACCGACGACGACGCCCTCCACGATCCTCTCCTCACATGCCTCTCGTATCCTCTCCTGTCCACTCCACATCTATCTACTTCAATTTCATTTCCGTCGTATACTAATTTCTAAACAATTTCAGGTCAATTAGTAGGGCGCTCTCTTTTCCCGACCAACACGATCTTCAAAAGCTTCTATCCGAATGTCTTTCCCTTTTCAAGTCTCATCAACGCTACCGGGACGATGTCAGGTTTTTGAGGATATGGTTTCTTTATGTAAGTAGTACCACTCGTCTCCTCTATGCTCTCTCAATTTTCTTACTTAAAACTCAATCTGTTTTCTTTATTTGCGCTGCAGATGGACTGCTCTGATGATTATCGGAAGGTGTTCGAGGAGATGGAGGATCGTAGTATTTGTTTAAAGCATTCCTTGCTATATGAGACATATGCGTTGTTTTTAGAAGCAAAGGGTGAGTTGGGGGAAGCTGCCAAGATTTATCAGCTTGGCATTTCCAGGTAACTTCTTCGTCTGACTCCGACCGCCTACCTTTTCGCCACTTGTTTAGGACATGTAAGAAATTGAAGTTCTTCAGGAATGCTGAGCCAATTGGACGCTTGAGAAAGGCAAACAGACTCTTTCTCAGTAGAATGAGAGAGATTTTGGATGCTGGCATGCAGGTATTTTTCTTACGTCCTTTTGATTTATGTTTCTGGTTATCGAATCTGATTCTGAAAATATGCTTTTAGTATCCGCACATCAGAATATTGTGTGAAATAATATTTACCAATCACATGGAAACTCAAATTTACATGCCTCGGTTCTTATCATGTATTCTTAAGCTAAACCTGAACCCCCACCCCTGTAACGTTGTGCTGCACGACTCAAGTGTTTCTAATACAAAGGATTGTGTTAAAATCAATTTGAGAACGAGAAAACAATGAGATTTTTTATCAAAAGCTTAGCTTTCTCAATCCGATCCTCCACTGCCCTGAAACTCTTGTTAAGTAGGCAAACATTTACATTAAAATTTTGTAATATATGGAATATTGTTTTCCAACTTTCATAACATAGCCAAATTTACAACCTACCATCCACTAACTAACTGACAAGCTAATTATATTTCAACACAGTATCCCTTTGTCTAGTTAACTTATGTAGACTTTTATTAAGTTGCTTTTTCGCATGTACGCTTGTGCAGACCGTTTTTGTTTAAATTTTTTTTTTGTAGCCACGTAGCTGATTGTTTTTTTTCATATTCATGTAATAGGTGGAGGAAACTCACATGCTGGCAAAAGTCTGCAATCCATGGAACACTTCGGTTGTCAACAGCCTATTACGAAAGATGAATCAGCAAGTCATGAAATATGAGGTATAGGGACTTAAAAATCCTTTGAGCATTTCAGTTTGAATTTTATTAATTTTGATCAATTTTTTTCCATTTGATGCTTGTGACAGGGATATCATGCCACCAATAGACCCTACTCGGGGAAAGTCGCTCTATCTTCTTTGCACAATACATCAAGAAATAAAATTATCGAGATAGGTTAACATCTATTATTATTGTGTAACTTCCATAGGCAGTTGCAGTAATTCTTGGATTATTATGCCTCTACTTCACGTGTTTCATGTGCATTTTTTATTGGATAGTGAGTTGCGTTTTGTGCGCCTTGTCGCATTTTTACCTTGTATTAATTAGAAGATTCGAGTCTCAAGTCATATATTAAAGTAAACCAACTTGTTTTGATTGTTCGATATTCTCGTGAAGTGAACGTTATTCCTAATTTTGATGTAAAGGTGGAAGGAAGTATCAGATCAAAGGTTGTGCAGGCCAGGGTGGATTTGCAAAAGTATTTAAAGCATATGTAAACTGCAATCCGGATGAAATTGTTGCTGTGAAGGTATCAATGCATTTCTCATTTTTCTTCATTTGGGCTTATTAAAATTCTTGGATTCTTTGTCACTCAGCAGTCAGCACGTGTTGTTTTGCTAGATACAAAAGCCTCCTTTCCCATGGGAATTTTATATGTACCGCCTACTTGATCGTCGAATTGCAGACACACAGGTTTGCCAGTTTTCACTATTTGAAGTCCTTTTTATATTCCTTCTATCATTTCTTATGTGCTTAAAAACCTTTTCTCCCCCACACAGAGATCCAGCTATGGTTTTGCTCATAAAGTGCATTTATATTCTGATTATAGCATACTCATTTGTGACTACTTACCAAATGGAACACTTCAGGTAAGATGACTGTGTTTCTTCTCACTTCCTTAAACCAGTGTTGCTTTATGAATGCTAGTGGTTGAACTTTATGCAGGATGCTATTAATTCTTATGTTGTTGTTGGCCAAACGATGGAAGAAGTGTTATGTGTATATTACACCACTGAAATGCTTTATATGCTGGAGCGCTTGCACGCTGTTGGCATCATTCATGGTGACTTCAAGCCAGATAATTTGCTTATTCGTTATGCAAAGTCAGTACCTTTCCTTATTTTTATTTCAGTGTATGCATTTTGAAAGGTCTTTTCAAAATCAGTGCATTTCATGTCCTTTATGGGTGCTGTACATTGCTGTAAAACATTCCATAATATGGTCTACTGGTATTTTGTTGGTTGCTGGGACCTAAATTATGTAAATAAATGATGAAATTGGCTCCTATAGTATGCTGTTTTTGACTGATTAAGATGCCAAAAGATTACACCAGGAAGCTGCACCCTATCTTTATAAATCACATGACTTTGGAATTTCAATTTCCTTTACGTTTTGTTCCTATTTTTTATTTTGTTGGAAGTCTAGATCATAAATAGTTGGTTCTCAATGCGACACGTTAATCCTACACTTCGAGGCAGCTGCATATACCAGCTGCATAATCTAGTTGTTAATTTTTTGTTGATTGGATAGTTAGTTACAATTATAAGAAACTTGATCATCTTCCCCGTACTCACAGGGATGATCTTATCGAGGATGAATATAAAGATCGAAGTGGTTCTTGGCGTGATCAGGTAAATATCAAACTCAACTTGGGTTATCTTTTCTTCTTTATGTGATTGATTGCAGGGAATCATGTCTGTCAGGGACTTTGCCTTTTAGATTGGGGGAGAGGCATTGATCTGAACCTTTTCTCCGAAGATACAGAGTTCACAGGTGACTGTCGAACTTCTGGTTTCCGATGCATTCAAATGCAAGAGAAAAGGCCATGGAAATTCCAGGCTAGTTTTTACTACCCACAATCTAAAGGACTGTATAATCTGATGATATCACTGCCCATAACATTGGTTGTGGTTGCTTAGCAGGTTGACACATATGGTCTTTGTGTTATAGTCCATATGATGCTGCACGGTTCTTACATGGAAATTCAAAAGAAAGCTTCGGCTGACAGGGGCTTTACTTACCAACCAAAATCACCTTTCAAAAGGTAGTTGTTTACTTTCTGGTGTGATCTTCATATGCATAGTTTACCCCGGATCTTCATGAAACCATAATTTCTTTCCTCCGTTTGGTATGGTTAAAAACTAGCGACTTATCATTCAATTATCTGGATTAAAGCAAAATTTGTGTTCTGCTTTTGTAGGTATTGGAATGAGGAACTTTGGAGGTCCCTTTTCACAAAGCTCCTGAACAAAAGCCCCGAAGTAAACAGCGTACAAATACTGAGGGAACTGAGAGAGTCTTTTCAAAGTTATATGTGCTCCAATCCCAAAATGCTAAAGAATTTAAAGCAATTGCTAGCAAAACAACGATATTCTCTGTGTTCCAACTAAACATTGTAGTCCACCAAAGTGCAGCTTCTCACTGTGTGACATCATCTCGCCTACTTAAATACTGCAGTCCTTCCAACCTTTGTAAATGTAGTAGTATTGTGCTCTCACTGTCAACCCATCCCACCCTGAACCTGCTAAAAACATGCAGTTAGATATAAGCCAATTTGAAGTTGTTGAATTTTTTTGTTGCAGTGTTTTACAGAGTGGTGAAATGATTGTAGAAAAATGTCAACCCTCGGGGGCAAACACCCTAATTCTCATACAGTGTGATTTCTGGTGTCTCCATTCCAACAGTCATAAATTCATTCTCAGCTCTCCTTTCTTCTTCCGCCTTTTCTCTCGACCCTTCTCACGCCCTTCTCTTCAGGTCGGATTTCCACCCTCTTTTTTTCCTAGTCTGTAACAACATCTCATGTATTGGAAATCATTGTATATCGTGGGCTTTACTTTGGAAATTATGATTCGCTGAAGCGTGTTGCTCTATTTGGTGAGAAGCAGGTAACCTTATTTTATAGTATTTTCACTCCTATTTTGTGATGATAATTATAGTGATAATAATTTCTTTTCTTGGAGTGGCATGTGAATTGTATCGAACTTAAGAGGCAAGTCAATGGCCCAACCGATGAGACTTCCCTCAGTTATATTGACAAAAATATTGTGATAGAATCGCTGTAGCTGTCCCGTACAGCAACAAGTTAAGTAACCTGTTTGAGATTTTTTTTTGCCCTGCTGGGATTCGAATCCTGGTGGTTCCAGAGTTGGCACCCTAAGTGCCCCTTTATTTGCTATTAAAGTTTGCCCCTCAGGGGCCATGCGTGATATCCTTGCGGTGAACTTATATGCAACTTTGTGGCACTTATATCCTCACACGAGCTGTGATGTTTTATTTGTATATAAGTGTACCGTCCGTCGTCCCGACGGAAATGCGTTATCCGGATGCGCAATCAAATCGGTCAAATAGGAACGGAATTCGATCCACTAATTTTTGGTGTCATGCGGGCCGAATTTAAATGGTTTTTTTTTGTTTTTTTTATCATATGCCTATTTTATCTTATTTCAATTTTGTCTTATTCATATTTTTTCTTATTTCGGTTTATGCTTATTCATATTCCTATTTTTCCTTATTACAGTTTAAGCTTATTTTTAATTTTTAATTTTTAATTTTTAATTTTTAAGGGCCGTAAAAATGGGCTGGGTCGTGAGCCGCGAGTTGGGCTGAGTCGTGGGCTCGAAAAATAGGCCTGTCATAAATGGGCTGGGTCATGAGATTGAAAAAATGGATGATTTTTAGCTACAAAACCATGCTTTTAGCTACGAAAAAAAGTCTTCGCTATTGGCATGTTGAGGACATAGTCCAATTATTAGTATAGATATGAACATGTATTTTTTTTCATTTTATGTTGGCAATATGTATGAGAGTATATGAAGCAGTTTATTATGATTAGTGATCTTGCTTGTCTATATCCTTGGATGAAATGAAAAGCTGTTTAAAAGTCAATCGCTTTCCTAGTAAAATAAAATAGACCAGTCCTTGCTTGTCATTCTGAGACACTGCATTTTCTCAGATTGTCAAAAATGAAGTTGCCAAATCTCTCTTCAAAAAAAATATATATGAGGATATAAATCGATTATAAAATAACTCTATAAAGCGAAATGCCCAGGTGAGGTATGATTCTTCCCCTGGGACGCCCTGCATATCCTTTTCAGGACTTGGGGCCTGAGGCCATAGAACTTATTTACATCAGTATGTTCTTTGTAATTTCCTCTGCAACTATTTTATTTAGGAATTATGATTCTTTGTAATTTCCTATGCAAATATTTTATTTAGAAATTACGACTGGGTAGTGCAGCTCTGCCTCACATCTTTATCAAATTAAAGTTCACTGAACTCTTTTTACTCAAAACTTGTTAAATGAGTACTCGAGTACTAACAATGTAACCTAATAGAGACACCGCAAGGGTTTAAGGATAACATGATATTATCTATTGTGTAAATTTAACATGAAGAAAATCAGAATGTTCTGTATTATTTACTTCATTATTAACTATTATGATAGAAAGAAAGAAAGAAAATATAACTACAAAAGTAAAGAAATGGGCACTTATACATATATACAAGTCACAAATGTGTTGACAAATATTCTTAGCTGGAAATGGGCAATGCTTCACCAGAAAAAACCCTTCTTTCAGGTCCTGTAAGTCACATGCACCGTATTATAGTCTGCTTCTTGGTCAGCTGCCCATTTGAGAAAAAACACTGAAAAAATAATTACAGTCAATCACCACGCCTTTGTTTGCGGAAAATGCAACACTCAAAGTCAACTGACTTATGAAAGATTTACAGTGTTCTTTTGGTTCAGCCTAAAGCTGAAGAGTCTTATGCAGGAGGCAATGAACGTCGACAAGTAGGGCATTCCATTTTGATGTCCATCCACCGCTGCAAACAGCCAGAATGGAAGAAATGATCACAAGGTGTCACCTGCATCATTGTTTGTATACTGAATTAGCAGGCCTCAATGATAATAGGACATTACTTTGAAGACGAGTTCAAAGTAACTGCACAATACCATGTAGTCACAAGAATTTTGCCGAAGATCCATGGCCGTCATGCATATAACGCAGTCGGTCATAAGACTAGAGTTCCGGTCAGGCTTTCTGTTGTAATTATACTTCTCAGGTAGGATCTGCAAATACACCATTAAACCGTATTTCATGAAAATGATATACCTATGCATATTTTACGATCATCTGATCATCGATGCTTCAACATTTAGTAACCTTTCGTATTTCGAAAAAAAAACCCTGCAAGGCCTACCAAATGGATTTGCTTAACCGGCATCACTGTATATTTCCCCTATGATATACTTAGTGACCATATCGAAAGGCGATAGCCAGAGCGACAATTACAAATAGAATAATGCATCCAATACCTGACGTGGAATGAACCACCGTGATCCAAGATAGTGTTGGAGGAGGAGAATGGATGCTTGAACTCCCATGAATACGATCAGACTGAGACACCAGTCCTTGTCAAGTTCAATCCTCATGAAGTTGTTGGGACATCCAAATATGTATAAAGGAATCGCAAGACGAGTGACTGTCATTCCTAAGATGTAATGAGGGTGCAATGATTTCCTTGAATCCCGAATCACATTGGTAACAATTTGAGGTATCCAGAAAGAGTACATGAGTAGAAGAATTGGCCGCAGATAGTTGTGGAACTCATACATAAACAAAATGCCGCCCAATAGGATCCCATCTGCACACAGATAAATGTTTTCACAGAAGCACTCTCTAGAAGCATATCCCTATCTAGAAACATGGAAAAAAATATATGATCACAAACTTATTCGTATACAGCAGATGATATATAAGAATTTACAGAACAAAACATAAATTAAAGCCCCAGCGGAAGAGCCTATAAATAAGAAAGATCAAGCCCAGCTTACTTTGATGTCATATTCAAATTAGTAGAGAAATTCATATAATATGACCTGCATAACTGTCACAAATGAAACAAATAAGCAGCAGCACTTACAGAAGCGGCTATAGAGAACAGAAAGCTCGCGCCTCATTGTTTCCCAACCTTCTCCATTATTCATTGGCCTTCTGGCCTTCCATATTGCAAGAAGATATCTCATCTCAAAAATGGAGAAGACGACAAACTTGAAAAATGCAGCGGTGGCAAAAGCATTAAATAGGGACTCTGCATAAAAATTAAAAGGTACATGTCAACTAAAAGTTGCAGCCACAACAAGAATTAACAAGCTAAATCAGAAATAGGGGCACAATCAAGCTAGATATAACGAATTTATTAAATATACAGCTCCAAAGCAAGAATTACCTGGCCAAAGAATACACACAAGATATACACTGAAATAAAATATGCGATCAACAACTAACCAATTGTCAATCTATATTAAGCATTGGATATATAAGATAAATAAGGTGTATCTGAAATTATACCAACAAGTATTCCAGCAGTCAAATGTAACAAGCAAAGATAAGCGTCCATGATGGCCTGTTGACCAATTAGCAAAATAGAAACTTTTGCAGCGCCCTGCGAGGTAATTACATGAACTAATTAGGAATTCACAAAACATAACTTGTGAACCAGGCTTACCATGTGAAAATAATGCATTACAAGAATCTTTGATGACTCTTTATATCAGTCACAAATTCTTACTGATTGAGTGTTGCTGTGTTCCATTTGCCGAATTAATAGAAGAACCTGAAGGAATGATACCTGGTTCCTTAACATTAAGGAATGCATCTTTCTTAATGTCAAAATACAATGCAATACTTGTTTGCAAAGGATACAAAAGTGACCATCAACGTATAATTAACTGCTTTATTGTAGTAAACTTCTATGTTGACTGAAGTTGCATTCAGCTGTAAGGGTGAAAAGCAATCTCCATCATCCACCATCGACGGGCTTTCCATTAGTCCTTCTATTAGGTAACGGTTGTGTTCCACATCTACAAACATACAATAAATTTATTAATTAGTAAGGTGTACAAGGTTTAAATAATCAACATACATTGTGTCCTGCATGAAGTAGGATTATTCAAATAATAAAGTACATGGCGTGAAAGTCTATTCATGTTGAACAACATTGCAATCAACACATTTTTTCTTGTTTTGGGCTATCATAAAAAGGTCTAAACACTACATGTTGTAGCTTGTAGCCAAAAAAGCATTACCACTGTGGCTTGTTGAGACTTGAGAAACTTGAGCAGAGATTTCAATGTTACAATGTTTTTCCATCTCATATATGGGTGCTGCAGTTTACACAGTAGACATCAATGTTTGGCACCCAAATTTACAACCTAAAGTCAGAGAGCGGAAAATTACAGTGCCTCTTCCTCCAGATTTTATCTCTTGGTGATTCTTGGAACACTTGAGATGAGAAAACTCCTAGCTGTTGCAACAATAGTGATGGTACGCAGGTTCAGTGTTACACAACTCCTAACTCCATAGAAATTACTATCTGAACAAACTGTTACAAAATTGCAAACTTAATACTATTCAGTTTGATGTTTGATAGAATTAATTGGAGATCGGCGCACATAATTTAACAAGTAAAAGGAAATTTGGAAATGAAGTCCCTTTCACTTGTCAGATTCACAGTTAACTGCCTCTTGCAGTTTCTTTCCATACAACTCTTGCTCCTCACTTGGTCAGGTTCTGGCTTTGTAGAATTTGAATTTGTATTTTTCTAGAGTAGTTCAGTGTGTAATTGCTAATGAGATTTGTTTTTTATGGGATTGAGCTAATTCTTGGTTTAGTTATTCATATTTGAAAAATAAAAAACCAAGGAAACTTCTTCCAAGACTTTGTCGAAGAGAAAACAATAATATAATACCAGAATTGATATAAAAGAATTTTAACAAGTTCAGCTGGCAATTCTGCATATTTTCTTGTTCTGGCATGGTTAGGTAAACGTTGTGCTTCACCTCAATCTAACAACATTTTCCTTTCAAAGAAATCGAGTGACATTACATCATACCACTTTATAAATTTTTACATTTTCAAACTTCAACAACCAGGTCACAGCTAAAGTTTGAGTCCCATGTACAATGCCTACATCAAATCAATTAGCACAAAACCCAAAGACCGAAGATATAGAGTAGAAAATTTAGAAAGATTATGGAAGCATATAATGAAGACAAGACTAGGAAATTTCATGCGCAAAACTAAAGTAAAGTACACAGCAATTTTAAGGAGTCGATAGATTTACCAAGTGGTAGGGATTGGATAGTATATTATCCTCTTCGCGGTCCCAATCCCCTTCTTTCCCACTGTATAAAAAAATCAAATGAAACAGATCCTGAGTCCAATGGTCAGTTAAGGTTCAGGTGTAAACATAAACCTTAAAGCTTTATCTAAATATCAAACTTTTGATAAGGGAGCTAAGTTGAGATGAAGAGGCCACGGAATGATTAAACGTACACAGCAGTATAACGAAATGATAACCTACAAGCTAGCTAACTATTCAAACAAGCTTACCCGTTGACAACAATTCGAAGTTGTCTGAAAGGCCACACATATACACCCTCCACCCTGATGCGTGCACCTCCTACTTCATGTTTATTGTCATATACATCGTGAAAAATAATTAAACCCTACGCAAACCAATATACCCCAGTCAAACAGATAAGTGGGTTGTTCATGAAAGAATAAGAATCTTCATATCTAAACCTATAAAAGAATAGGGAAAAGGATGTTTAACCAAGTATAAAATTACAATTTTACCCCTCTCTTTACAATTTGACCCCTCTCTTTACCATTAATCAAAGAATGCCATTAAATTAAAGATAATGGGTCATGGCCTATTAAATAAAATTTAAAAACTAAAAACTGAAAATATTAAAAATAAACAGTTAAAAATCGAAAATAAAAATTAAATTAAAAATTGGAATTATTAAAAATTTAATAAAAAATAAAAAATTAAGCGGAAAACATTTAGCATTTTTAGATAAATCAAATGAAGACGTGAGAAAGATTCCTGTCGGAACGACGGGAGTGCATCTAGTTGATTCATAACTAATAATTATGGATTGCATCACCTAATAAACTGTTAGTTGTAATGCAGTTCATGTATGTCAAGTTGGCAAGTACATGCATGTCAAGATGGAAAAGTCATACGCATAATAAAGGATCACATACACTCACTTGAACATAATGTACACCGTTAATTTTTGTCGGTGTGCTAACTAGCTCCAAAACCGAGTCGCCACTCGATTTACTGAAATCAGGAAATCTTGAAGACTTATTACTTGACTCTAGGAATATCCAATTCCCTGCAGTCACAGTGGCGCCTTGTTAGAGGAAGAAATACATAATGACTGAGAATGACTGAGAAATGTTTGCCATCTGAGGCTAAATATTGATCACCGGAAAGCTTGTAAAGTACTATATACAATTTTACAGTATGCATTGCATAACATGAAATGATTTTCACATTTTAGATTTTTTTTTTAATGTGCCTCATCAGTTCCGTACGCCATAGGTTGGTAAGACTGATCCACCAGAAGGATCGGTAATTCTGCAAACTGCAATTTGTCGACTGAAGTAGCAAATCTACTCAGAGTGCAAGAATTTTACGTCCCTTTCACATTGAGTCTCATACATGTAAAGCCAGTACATGCTTGAGACATATTTACATGTATGAGACATAGCAATAGTAAATCTGGAGAAAATTAAGGACTCGTTCTTTAGAAAACTTATCATCCATAATAAATTCAGTCAGTAAGGTGCAGTTTTACTGTGCAAGCAATTATTTCGGTGAAGGTCGGGTTGATATTTTCATCTGCAAAGAGCATGTACTGAATATGTAATTATATATGGCTATACTTAATAATGTGGCTGAAGAACAATCACTGGCAAGGCGCACCCAGCTAATGCAAAAGCTTCACAGCTAATTGTCATGGTTTTGCATAAGTGGGTATCTACAGAGTTCACTTCCACATGATGTCTCATTATTATGTCCCAAAACAACAAAAAAACAAAACAAAACTGCTTTGGGACATTAATGATGATGTCCATTTCTTAAAAGAGCTTACCTCTATAGGTGCCCGTAATATTCCAAGCAGAAAGGGAACTAGACTCTTTCTCATCCTTTCCGGTAAATAGCCACTACATGTAAATGGAAACAATTCAACATGAGGTAGCGGAGCCAATAGAGACTGTGTTAGTAGTAACATTCTAATTGAACCCTATTCATATAAGAAATGTTCCGCAGATTTTTTTTCTTTTGTGCTGGAGACTAAGGTCTAGACAAGGACACTTTTATAATCAATAGGGGATGTCCTGCTTGTTCTTTTAAAAAAAATATCACACCCGGCATTTGTGATATAGATTAGAGCTTCACAGCTAATACAAGACAAGGTGAATCAGAAAAGGGATAGATGTACTGGGTGTCTCATAATCCAAGCAATTAAAAAATCCGATACGCTACTCCCACCAAAGTGATCAAAGCAACCAGATACCTTACCTTTTCGAGCAAAATAGTTGTTAAGAATGTTCTTTTATTAGCTACAGGCAAGAAGTACAAAAGACAATGAAAC
>JAWWMW010000002.1:189304-206620 GCA_035048345.1 Echeveria elegans | reverse complement strand
TATTTATTTTTGGCGACCACGTGGTCGCCAATTTGCGTCCATTTTTATTTTGGCGACCACGTGGTCGCCAATTAGCGTCCACAGGAGTTTGGACGCTAACTTCTGGTCGCAAAATGCGCAGATTCTTGTAGTGGATAAAAGGAGAGTCAGGGATGTTCTTTGTGACCACTCCTTATGAAGACCAAGTGTGATTAATGTGTAACGAAATATCCAATACCCAGTTGTGTTCTTTTTGCCATGATGAAGATAAGGATACATGAAATTACCTTAGGGTAATGTGTGTCGAACACATTATAAAGGATACAATATGGATCTCTAAGTGACAAAATTTGTCCCATTATGAAGGTCACCTCAATCAAGTTATGTGATATGAAGTGAAGTGACCTCTTGAACTAATTGAGATGTCATTGTGAAGTGTAAATTGGCCATCAAATTGCCCCTTAGAGAATAAATAGAAAAAAAAATACTTTCCTTGCAAGCCAACTTATGTGAAGATATTTTGAGGGAGAACGGGACAAGATGAAAGTAACTATGTGCCTATAAAAGGGAGAAGGGAGACCATGTAATACTTAAACAATATATCATCATTGTCCAGTAGTTGGGGTGACTTACAATACAATTGACGTTTCTGGCTTGAGAGGGATTTGAAGGAGACACGGGGTTCTGAAGCAAGGTGAGGTACAAGTAAGTGGATTGCTTGGTGGCCTGAATAGATACATGGTAATCATGTAACTTTAGAGTGAGGACTGAGTCACGGGCGGCTTGGATCTGGTTGCGATAACAACAGAGGCTACTTCACTAGCTAACTGAGTAGACAACTTAGAGAGAAGTTGTTTGAAAATATATATATATAGCAAAGAGTTCACGACTTCGAATTCACTAGAGGACCCCCGAACTAAGCTTTAAGGAAGCTGAACCGTGTTACCATATCAAGCGTCGTTTACTTATTTTTGGAGTAAAGTCACTTTAAAAATGTTGTTGCACGAAAATAAAAGTTTTTAAATAAGGGATACACATTTCAAATTGGCGACGTGACAAATAGCTTGGACTTATTTTCATGACGCCAAGTTCTGTCAAGAGGTCCGTAGAGTTTGACGCCAGTCAGCATACGCATCAGAGGAAGCTCCACCTCAACCACCGCTAGATGATGATGTTACCAGCCGTCACAAACACAGAAGAAACTTACACTTTATTTTAACTTAGCTCGTGTTTTCCAGATATTTTTCCTCCAAGTGCAATGGGTTACACCCCCTGCAGGTTGGCGCATGGGAATGCCTGTCCTGGAGCAGTACTTGATTTGTGGTTATCAATCGTTGGACGAGATGGAGGATGCCGAGTGAGCCAGTCCCTATTTTTTTGTTTTTACTTTTAGTTGTCGTTGCATGTGAGTATGTAGCCTTTTCTCTGCTTTCTTCTTTTTCATGCTGTGAGGACACGACAGGTTTAAAAGTGTATGGTGGCACAACATATTTATTTTTTGCATTTGAACTTATTTATGCAATTTGTACTGCAAGTTTACTTTGAGAAAAAAATCAGCTTGTGTTTGTCTCGTGAAGAATGAATTGTGATTATCAGATTGTGTCCATCATAGCATAATGATGTGATTTTGCCGAGTTATTTTTGGTTATATTATTACTCGTGATAGTTGAGCCATGTTTGATATTAAATTCATTCTTATCATGATCTTTGAGTCGAGATACACAAGGGATGTGGAACTGATGTCAATGTTTTAGAGAGGTTTGACAAACGTTTGATGTTCTAAAGCTCGAATCATATGGTTGAATCGGATTCGTGGAGGTTGGCCTTTCGTAGTCATCGAAATGCATTGTCGTTGCGCTATGAGAAAATTAAAGCATACCAGTGTCGTGGCGGGATAGGAAAACAGACCGTACAACCTCTAATTTTGAGTAGTCGGAAGGGGTGAGCGGATGTAAACGCGATACTTTGAATTTTGAGCAAAGATTGTAGATCATGGACCTAAAGAGCTTAGCCTGACTCGAATGTAAATGCTTAGCCTGACTCGTCTAAAATGGACGATGAGGAGAGCCGGACATGTTCCATAAGATGTTACTTGGAGACCATGATTGTAAGCGTTCAGGGAAAAAGAGTTATGAACGGACTAGCGAAATAAAAAAGAAGCAAAAAAAATTAATTAATTGTTCTGACTCAAATGGGAATTCAACAATTCAATGCGAGAAAGAAATCAAATCAAAAGAAATACTTGTCCACGAATGAAACAACAAAAAGAAAGAGAAACACTTATTTTCCATGAAACGAATAAATCACTGGCCAAAGGAAGCGAAGAGACGAAACCAAATAGATGGGATTTTTAGTGAAGACTGTAAATCATGGACCTAAAGAGAACAACCTCCTAATTATCAAATGTAATTTGAATCTCGACGATGAGGTAACATATATGCATCAAATTTTTGTTGAACACGGTGATCCATATGTGAGTAGAATGCAACAGGGATGACCTTGTGAGTGATCGTTATGTGTTCCTATAGTGCAGGATTCTGGTCATGCAAATCATATTCTCGATTAATCATATATATGCATCAAATTTTTGTTGAACACGGTGATCCATATGTGAGTAGAATGCAACAAGGATGACCTTGTGAGTGATCGTTATGTGTTCCTATAGTGCAGGATTCTTGATGACTTGTTATTGTTTGGGGTAGAACAAGTTTAAGTGTGGGGTGGTTTGATGAGTCGTATTCTTACGTTCATCTAACGGTCTTAACCCATATATTTTAGTACATTTGTTTGTTCAGAATCACTTGCTTTTTGTAGTTTTGCATTTCTGATGTACGAGAATAGCAAAGAAAGAAATGGAGCTTGTAATGGATTTTTTGGCATGGATCGAGCATAAGGAAAACTGGCTTTTCGTACGTTGGAGATGTCTAGCACAAGATTTGTTGATTCGATAGATACGAGATGAAATTTGTGAGAAAGCAAACTTAGAGCTCTACAACATTTCTGTTGACGTCAGGAAGTAATTGTTACCCTAAGGATTTCAGGGAAGATGGTTAAAGGCAAGGAAAAAAGCATTGGAGATTACTCAGTGGCGACTTGAAGAAGGAATAACGCGACACGACATAAGAAAAAGTGAACCCTTATTTGCTCTTCAGTCGTGCCACTTAATTGCACGTGGAGGCACAAATGTTGCTGATACCAGCGACGAGATTTCTCTTTTTGACTATTTGCTAATGTATAAAGAACAATATTAAAGGATAAATAGAAACCCTAGCTTCCAGTCAGACTTCAAAGGCAAGAACACATAGAGAGCGACAACGAGAAGCCGAAGACGTAGTCTTGGATCATCCATTCAATTCGTTCTTCCTTCGTACTCTTTTATTAAGTTTGATGATGTATTTCATAACATTCATCAATAGGTAAATACTTAGTTGCGGTTTGAGACACAATCATGTGATACAATATTTTGGGATTCGTACTTAATTCCAATTTCATTGTCATGTATTAATTCATATGCATATTGTTATGATTCTAGCTTGATAGGATTGTTGAGTATTTGCATATAATTTATCCTATTATAGTTAGATTATGTCGTTGACTGATTTGATACTTTATGGTGAGAATAACTAGAACAGTTAGGAATTAAGCATTAGTTGTTGTGCATTATTATAAATCGCTTGATTCTTCATATTATTTTCCGATGAGAGTTCTGTTCACGTTTGTGTGGTGTGGGACGATATTAGAAGTTATGCACGTTACCTTTGCCGAAATATGTTAGAATTTTGAGATAATCAAATTTGCATGATTTATATCACTAATAAACAGTGAATTGAAAGTGGTTGTCTTGAACCGTGCTTCATCCTCATATTAGTAAACTCTTTGCATCTTCTTTCCAGTTTTGCTTCCTCCAAAAAACTTCACAAACCCCCAATTTTACTTATTTACAGGAAATTCATTCACCATCCAATTCATCGTTTCATCGACCCAACTTGTCATTGTGCTAGTAGCTCGTACGAATACTAATTAATTTGACGCGTACGATGACGAGTGTCAAGTGGTCCAATATAACAAAGAAGTAGGATCCGCACCCAGAAATGGCATGAAATTAAAACTGGCAAAAGAAGACTCTTTCAGCTTTTGGGAGGATGTGTAAAGTGGGGAACAATCACTTAAAAACAATTCATAAAATTAGTCTCTTTAGCTTTAAACAAGAGTGCAAAAGTCGGAGAGATGAGAACGTGGATCAAAGGCAAATGGTCGTGGGAGCTATTGCTAGGATCGTCAATTAGTAATTCCTATTGCTGTAAGAAGATACTTCAGAGGTATTGTCGGAGGTACGACTGCAACAAAATAAAAAATGTTTAATTATGACGCTTTATAGTGAGAAACCACAATGCAAAAACTACTACCTTCCGGTTACTGGTTGTAAGGATTTGGTAAGTTGGTCGAGTAACATCCCGCGTTGAAAAGTGAAGCTAAGAAAGCCACTACAAAAAAAAAAGACAAATTAGCGTCCACGAGAATGGATGCTAATTCACGAAAAATGGATGCTAATTTCACTTAGCGTCCACAAAATGGACGCAAACTTTGGACGCAGATTGAATTTAGTGTCCATGTGCATTCAAATATAGCGCCCAAAATGTTTGCGTCCAATTTGACGCTAATTTATTAATAATTTTTAAAAAAAAATTAAAATGGAAGAAAATGTATTTATAATTTTTTTTGAATTTTGAAATATATAATTTTAGCGTGGGGTGGGGCTGATGGAGCTTCATCAGCCGCACCTGGTAACTTGGCATCAGGTGGGGCTGATGGAGCTTCATCACTTCTGTTTGTCTACTCTTTGGATAATGCCAGAACACGTTTGGCTAATGATGCTAAGGCTGCTAAGAAGTTAAGTGAAAGGCAGTTTAATGGTCTGATTGATGTTTACAAGAAGACTATTCAGTCAGATGGTATTGCTGGTCTGTATCGTGGATTCAACATCTCATGCATTGGAATCATTGTCTATCGTGGACTTTACTTTGGAATGTATGATTCCCTGAAGCCTGTTGTTATTGTGGATGGGATGCAGGTAACCTTATGTTCCTTATTTATAGTATGTTCGTTTCTGTTATGTGATGGTAGTTATAATGATCAGAATTTATTTTCCTTAAGTGGCGTGCGAAAGGTATCAAATTTTAGAGGCAAGTCACTAGTCCAACTGATGACACCTCCCTGAGTTATATTGGTATGCATAGTGTCATAGACTATCCTGTAGCTGTGTCCTCTACAGTAAGAAATTAAGTAACCTGCGCGAGATACTCGTAGTGAGACTTATATACAACTTTGCTGCACTGATGTTTCCTCATATGAGCTGTGATGTTTTATTTGTGAGAATGCCGAGTTTTTTTTTTTTTTTTTGCAATATGTCTGGGAGTAATATGTGATTTATCCATGTCCGTGGCCGAAATAAAAAGCTGTCTAAAAGACACTTGTGTTGTTTCCTAGTAAAATAAAATTGCCCTTGTAAAGTCTGAGTTTGTCATTCTGAGCCACTGAACACGTATCTTGGACTTAACCGAAGATTCTCATGCAGTACTTGATGTTTGCACTTTGCAGGATAGTTTCTTGGCTAGTTTCCTGCTTGGATGGGGGTATCGCAGTCGGTGCTGGTTTGGCCTCTTACCCAATTGATACAGTAAGAAGAAGGATGATAATGACGTCTGGTTAAGCTGTTAAATACAAGAGAACTCTCTGGACGCATTTTCTCAGATTGTTAAAAATGAAGGTGCGAAATCTCTCTTTTAAAGGTGCAGGTGCCAACATTCTTAGAGCTGTTGCAGGGGCTGGAGTACTAGTAGGATATGACAAGATAAATCACGATAATGACGAAGATCAACTACTACGCTGATTGATATCAATAAATATATATACTGTCTTGGTGATTAGATTTGATATCTAGTTTTTGAACTTTTTTGTATCTTTGGTAAGTTTGAACTATGTCAGTGACAGTGAGGTTGTATTAGAGATTTATTTGCAGCCCGTATGTTCACCTTGTGCTACTATTGAAAATTTGAAATACTTTCCTGAAGGATATTAATCCATCAGTCTAGTGTTTGTAATTTCTTATGCGACTCCATGTCATAGAAATTAGATGACTGGGAGCCTGCCTGAGAACTTTATAGAAGTAAAGTCCAATGAACAATTTGCTCAGACACAGTTAGGTGAGTAATAACAACCTAATTGAGGAGTCACAACCCACAAAGAGTTCGCCAAATGTTTTTGTATATTATTTACTTCATTATTAACTATGAGAGAGAGAGTGGAAATAACTACACATTACACAAATTATATACAAAGTACAAAGTGTAAAGAAATAGGTACTTACACATATATACACATTACACACCACAACAGCGTTGACTCCCTAGAAATGGGCAATGCTTCAACAGAAAAACCTTCCTTCAGCTCCTGCCAGTCACATGCCCGGTATTATATTCTGCTTTACTTTCTCAGTCAGCTGACCAGCTGAGAAAAACACTGAAACATAAGTCCAGTAACTAAACACACCTTCCTCTGCTTTGATGCAAGGAAGAAAATACAACACTCAAAATCATCTGACATATGAAAACCTTACCGTGTTCTTGTGGTACAGCCTAAAGCCGAGGAGTCTTATGCAGGGGGCAATGAACGTCGACAAGTAGGGCACTCCATTTTGATGTCCATCCACCGCTGCAAACAGCCAGAATGGAAGAAATGATCACACGGTGTCACCTGTATCAATGTTTGTATACCGTATTAGAAGACATCAACAATAATAGGACATTACTTTGGAGAAGAGCTAAAAGTAACCGCAAAATACCATGTAGTCACAAGAATTTTGCCGAAGATCAATGGCTGTCATGCATATTACACAGTCGGTTACAGGACTTGAGTTCCGGTCAGGCTTTCTATTGTAATTATACTTCTCAGGTAGGATCTGTAAACACCATTAAACCGCGTTGCATGAATATGTTATACTATACCTATGGTTGTTCAATGATGTGTAATCATTTGATGCCTCACAATTAGTAACCTTTTGGATTTCAGAAAGAAACCCCAAAAGGCAAACCAAATGGATTCGGTTAGTCGACATGACTGTATTTTCCCTCGTTAACAACCATAAAGAATGGTGACAGCTATGACGACAGTTATAAATGGAGTAATGCATCCAATACCTGACGTGGAATGAACCACCGTGATCCAAGATAGTGTTGAAGGAGGAGAATGGATGCTTGAACTCCCATGAATATGATCAAGCTTACACACCAGTACTTGTCAGGTTCAATCCTCATGAAGTTGTTGGGACATCCAAATATGTATAATGGAATCGCAAGCCGAGTGAGTGTCATTCCTAAGATGTAATGAGGGTGCAACGATTTCCTTGAATCCCGAATCACATTGGTAACAATTTGGGGTATCCAAAAAGAGTACATGAGTAGGAAAATTGGCCGCAGATAGTTATGGAACTCATACATGAACAAAATGCCACCCAATAGGATCCCGTCTGCACATATGAAAATATTATCTCAGCAACGTTCTGTAGATGCATATCATGACACATGGAAGTAAATCTTTGATCATTAACTGATTCATATACATCATATCATATACTATATGACTTTACAGAACAAAACACAAATTAAAGCCCCAACGGAAGAGTGTATAAATAAGACAGATCAAGGCTTAACTTACTCTATAGTCATAGTCAAATTAGTAAAGAGATTTATATAACAGGACCTGACAAACTCACACAAATCAAAAATAAGCAGCGGAAAATTGTAATCAATATTATCACTTACAGAAGCGGCTATAGAGAACAGAAAGCTCCCGCCTCATTGTTTCCCAACCTTCCCCATTATTCATTGGTCTCCTGGCCTTCCATATTGCAAGAAGATATCTCATCTCAAAAATGGAGAAGACGACAAATTTGAAAAATGCAGCAGTGGCAAAGGCATTAAATAGGGACTCTGCATAAAAGTTACAAGCCAACTCAATTTTGCAGCCACAGCAAGATTAAACAAATTTCAGGTAAAATGCCTTTAATATACCAATCAAATATTCATGTAGGGATAAAAGCTTAAGAATAACAACACTAGTTCAGCGGATGAGCAGTTTACCACATACTCCCACAATCTCACTATGTATTTCTTGTTTCATTTCGGTTGAGGTGAGTGTTATAAAAAAAATGAAAAAATAAATTGACTGAGAAGAGAATGCATGAGGACAGAAAGTGGACACTTATGCTAAGTATGACGAACATTTTGGAACACCCAAAAAGGAAAACATTCTAAATGGGGCCGTGGGAGTAGTTGCTTACTGTTATTGGCATTATAATAAATGCCAAAATAAAGGTAGGAAGTGAGTGGTGAACTGATTTTTTATTCGATTGCAACCACAAATCAGAAATAGGATACAATCAAGCTAAATTTCACGAATTTATTAAATATACAGCTCAAAGGCAAGAACTAGCTGGCTAAAGATAATACACTGATATATGTGATCAACTAACTAATTCTCAGTCTACGTTTAAGCATCGGATACATAAGATAAATAAGATGTATCTGAAATTATACCGACAAGTATTCCAGCAGTCAAATGTAACAAGCAAAGATAAGCATCCATGATGGCCTGTTGACCAATTAGCACAATAGAAACTTTTGCAGCCCCCTGCGAGAGGTAATTAGAAGAACTAATTAGGAACCCACAAATCACAACTTGTGGACCGGGCATACCATGAGAGAACAAAATAGTATTACAAGAATCTTTGATGACTCTTTAAATCAGTCACATAATTCTTACAGATTGAGTGTTTCCGTGTTCCATTTGCCGAATTGATAGAAGAACCTGAAGGAATGATACCTGGTTCCTGAACGTTAAGAAATGCATCTTTCATAAAGTTGCAATATAGTAGACTGCAATATTTGTTTGCAAAGGATACAAAAGTGACCATCAACGTATAGTTGACTGCTTTATTGTAATAAACTTCTATGTTGACTGAAGTTGCATTCAGCTGTAAGGGCGAAAAGCAATCTCCATCATCCACCATTGACGGGGTTTCCATTAGTCCTTCTATTAGGTAACGGTTGTGTTCCACATCTACAAACATACAATAAAATTTAGCATGTACGGAGTACAAGGTGTCAAGGTTAAACAATTAAGTAAATGGCATGGAAGTTTAATCATGCTGAAGAACATGGCAACCATCACAATTTATCTTGTTACGGGCTTAATAAAAACGGTCTAAAAATATAATATGTTGTAGCCAAGAATACATTACCACTGTGGCTTGTTGAGACTTGAGAAACTTGAGCAGAGATTTCAATGTTACAGTGTCTTTCCATTTCAAATATGGGTGCTGCAGTTTACACAGTACACATCAATATTTGGCACCCAAATATACAACCTGAAATCGGAGCGCAGAAAATTACAGTGCCTCTTCCTCCATATTTTATCTCTTGGTGATTCTTGGAACACTTGAGATGAGAAAACTCCTAGCTGTCGCAACAATGTTGAATGTACGCAGATTCAGTTTTACACAACTCCAAATTCCATTGAAACAAATATCTGAACAAACTGGTAAAACTGCAAACTTACTGCGATTCAGGTTGATGTTTGATAGAATTAATTGTAGATCAGCATTCATAATTTATCAAGTAAAAATAAATTTAGATACGAATTTACTGAATAAACTGGTAAAAACTGCAAACTTAAAACAATAAAATTGTAGATCAGCACTCATAACCTATAAAGCTAAATTTTTTATACCGATGAAATCACTTTAACTTGTCAGATTCACACTTAAATCCCTCTTTCAGTTTCTTGACATACAACACTTTCTCTCACTCGAATACCTGCTTTCTAGAGTTCGAATTTGTATTTTTCTGGAGTAATTCAGTGTGTAATTGCTAATGAGATTTGTTCTCTGGGTTTGAGCTAATTCTTGGTCTTTAATGCGTATTCAAAAAAAAAAAACCACGGTCTACGGGAACTTCTTCCAAGACTTCGTTGAAGAGATAAAGAACAGCAGTATAGATATAGAAGATTTTTAACAAGTTCAGCTGGCCATTCTGCATATAATCTGGTTTCTGGCACAGTTTCCTAAACATTTGTGCTTTATCTCAGTCTAACAATGATTTCTTTTGGTGGATCTTATAAAGAAATATGTGGTGACATGACATCATACCACTTACTGTATTATTACATTTTCAAAATTCAACAACCAAGAAATAGCTAAAGTTTGAGTCACAGTCTATGACCCATTGCCCCATACTCACCCATTTACACATCCTACATCAAATCAATGATCACAAAATCTAAAGACCGACGATTCAGACTAGAAGACTTTGGAAGATTATGCAAGCAGATGAATGAATATGCGACCGGGACTTTTTGACAAGCAAAATTAATGTAAAGTGAGACAGCAATTATAAGGAGTCAATAGGTTTACCATGTGGTAGGGATTGGAGAGTATATTATCCTCTTCGTGGTCCCAATCCCCTTCTTTCCCACTGTAAAAAAAAATAATAATAACAAAACAGATCTTGAGTGCATTGGTCAGTTCAGGTTCAGGTGTAAAAATAGATCTTAAAGCTTTATCGAAATATATAACTTTTAATAAGGGAGTTAAGGTTTGATCTGAAAAGGTCAAGGAATGATTCACCGTGCACAATAGTATAGCGAAATGATAAGACATACATTCTTCGTAACCTACAAGCTAACTATCCATAAAAATAAAAATAAACGAGATTACCTGTTGACAACCATCCGAAGTTGTCTAAAAGGCCACACATATACACCCTCCACCCTTATTCGTGCACCTCCTACTTCATGCTTATTGCCATACACATCGTGAAAAATAATTACACCCTATGCAAACCAGTATACCCCATCCAAAAAGATTAATGGGTCGTTCATGAAAGAATGAGAAACTTCAAATTGATTCATAAAGGTTAATTTTGGATTGTAATGCAGTTGATGTATGTCAAGTTGGCAAGTACATGTATGTCAAGATGGAGAAGTCATACGCATTATAAAGGATCATTGGTACTCACTTGAACATAGTGTACACCGTTAATTTTTGTCGCGGTGCTAACTAGCTCAAAAACAGAGTTGCCACTCGATTTACTGAAATCTGGAAATCTTGAAGATTTATTAGTTGACTCTAGAAACTTCCAATTCCCTGCAGTTGAAATAGTGCCTTTTTAGAGGAAGAACAAAATAATGGCTTAGAAAGATTGAGAACGGTTTGCCATCTGAGGCTAAATATTGATCACTAGAAAGCTTGTAATAGTACTATATACACTTTTACATTATACATCGCATAACATGAAATAATGTTCACATTTTAGAATTGTTTCCTATGTGCATCATCAGTTCCATATGCCATAGTTTGGTAAGTCTGATCCACCAGAAGGATCAGTGATTTCACAAACTACAATTTGTCTACTAAATTAGCAAATCGACTCAGAGTGCAAGAGTTCTAATTCCCTTTCTCATTGACTCGCATACATGTAAAGGTAATATACTCTTGAGAGACAGAAAAACTGAATACGGAGACAATTAGGAACTGCTTGTTTGAAAGTTTATACGCCATGATAAACTAAGCCCGTCAAGTGCAGTTTACGTGTAAAAAATTAGTTTGTTGAATGTCAGGTTTATTTTCTCATCCGCAAAGAACATGGCTAGTTTGCCGGAGCCGGACTAAGTGTAACACTATGCTAAAACAGATGATACACCCATATTCCCTTGTCAAGAGAATCTGAAATCTGAATATGTAATTATATATGGCTATGCTTAGTAAAGCGTCTGAAGAACAATCGCTGATGAAGCAGTACCATATTTACAGCCAGTTGGCATGATTATGCATAAAATTGGCCATCTTAAGTGTTCACTTTGAAATGATGCCTTTTTTGTCCAGAAAAAAAAAAGAAGAAAACTGTTTTGGGACATTAATGATGATGTCAATCTTGTTAAAAGAGCTGTCAAGTAACTGAAACCATGCCAGCTTACCTCTATAGGTTCCACTGATATTCCAAGCAGAAAGCGAACTGGAATCTTTCTCATCCTTTCCGGTAAATAGCCACTACATGTATATGGATGACAATATCAGCATGAGCTGGGTCAACAGAGACTGAGTTAGTAGTAATATTCTAAATGAACCCCATTCATACAAGACATGTTCCACAAAAAAAAAAATCTGCAGGAGACTAAGGTCTGGACAAGGGCACTTCTATTCTATGATCAATACAGGGATGTGATACTTGTTCTTTGTTAAACAGTATCAGACCAGGCATTCTTGAAATAGATATGCAGGGATAGATGTGCTGGGTCTCCCATAATCCAAACAATTAAACTAAATTCATATATATAACCAAACAGAGGTATCAGATTTATATCAACTGCACTCTTTTAGAAACAACGCCAAAAATATATACAAGCGATAAGCAACCGAAGTGATTTTAAATTTAAAAGTTCAATCTTCCATGAGAAAAAAAAATCAGGTTCAGCACCCCAAGATGTAAGCTAGTAACAGGCACAACTAACTGTAAGAAGTACGAAGATAGTAGACAGACTGATTGTCATGATCATCTAATTGACTTAACCTAAGCAACAACTACATGAAAATTGCACAAACTCCTTCCGAGATCCCACTAGGTCCGTTAAAGACAAGACAGATAATGAGAGGACAAAAGAGATTAGTGGGTTGCGTAATACTGTTATGAGGATTTGTTCTGAATACAGACTTGTCGTTATCACACTAGATGTTTCCAATTTTCCGTTATGTGAGCTAGTATCCTACCATACTATTTCTTAAAAGTAATTTTTTTTTTGTAATCAAAATCAGACAGATTACTCCCCTAATACCAAAGCGATCAAAGAAATGACAGACTAAATAAGCAGATAGAGATACGAAATCAGACACCTTACCTTTCCGAGCAAAGTAGTTGTTCAAAAAATGTTCTATTATTAGCTACAGCAACTGGAATGGAAACAAATAAAAAAGATGGATTCAGCTAGAAATTCAAACCTCCTGTCCCCAAGAATGAGCGGCCTCCCTGAGCGGTCTCAACCCTGAGACACTGCGCAAATCCAGCCCCAACCATAACCCAATTACAAAACGGATAATAAACCCTAACCCCGTTTTCCTCTCCGATAAACAAAGTCGCAAACTTTCTCCAAGTCCCATTTTCAGCTGGTAGCGGCCGGCTCACAACCGCTTGTCGGTTAGGATAGCGATGGAATTAATGGAGAAAAAGAGTAGCGATGACATTAGTGAAATTTGGTTGATGGGTGCAGTTAAAGGAGGTTGCTTGAGGAAGTGGAGTCAAATTGTTGGCAAGCAGAGGGATGAAGTAGCAACTAACGAAAGTGATGGCCTGGATCGGCGATCGTCGGATTTGGGGAAAATGAGAGGCTAACAAACTACAAACCCCAAAATACGTCACAAAGTCAGACCGGTTCAACCGGTTTTATTCAAATGGGGTGGTTCAAGGTTCGAACCTTGGCAAATGCAACATAATTTTTTTTAGCTCGAGTTTGACCAAGTCAGACAGGTTCAATCGATTTTATTCAAAACCGGCCGGTTGAACCCAGATTTGACCGAGTTTGATCAGTTCAATAGCGTGATCGGTTCAATAGCTGAATCGAACCGATAGACCAATCGATTTCCGATTGAATCGGCCGATTCAATCGGAGTTTTACTACTATGGATGAAACTGATGTTATGTTTATTTTTTAATTGTTCTGGGTTATAAAAAGTACATTAATACTTATTTTCTTGGGTTTTGCATGAATCCGTCGTCATATTGGTTGACTCTCAAATATCATATCGTGCAGAATATGTTTTCAATTTTTCAAGAGTGTACCGCTTGTAGGGGTTGCAGACTTTGGACGCAATTGGTGATCACGATTCTCATTGTCCGGATTGAGAGGATGATTAGTAAACATAACCGGTGAGAGATGCGCTTTTCACTTTTTTTTAGGAAAACTAACATGGTGCCTACAATAGAGGTCGTTGGCCTTCTTAAGGTCGGGAAGAAGCCGTATACAACATATTACTGCCTGCTTGGGTCGACGAAAGAAATTTGTGTGTGATGTGTGCATTGTGTCTTATTTTGCTGAGGAAAGTGCATTGTTGGAGGCAACTAGGAGAGAAAAGGAAAAGAAGATTTATATATATGAGGTTGGTTGCTCTGTTAATGAACTTTTATTATGAAGTCTTATGAGGTTTTGGAGGAAGAATGGATCGACAAAGTGGGCTGAGATCAAGGGTATGGAGCCCATGCATCTCTCTCTATTTTGAGACAATATTTATCGTATTATTTCTCGCAGAAGGTATTGACGGATGAATTTTTGTTACGGAATGACAAGATGATCTGTTTATTGTCATTTGCATTTGTCCTTTTAAGTTATAAGAAATCCATTTATTTTGTTTATTTTCTTTTAATTGAGATTCTTTCTCTATTTACTCCATCATCTTCTATTCACACTTTCCATCTTACTTGTGCACGATTTTAGATACTTTCAAGTGACTATACCTATTTAAGAGATAATTTGCAAATGGAAAAGGTTTGACAAACAACTAAATATTCAAGACATAAGTATATAAATTTTTACAGTTCAATTTAAATGTTTATTTTCATCTTTCTATATGTAATTGGGGAGTGACTTTTGACGGTTACGCCTCAAAAAATAATTTTTAAAAATTAATCTCCCTATTAATAAAATCGTTCATCTCATTTATCTCTTATCTCTATTTTTTATCTTTTTTTATCGACTCCTTATCCATTGAAATTTTTATAATAAAATTATTTTACTATTAAAATTTATAATTTTTCTAATATTCTAATAGGACATCATAAATTTTAAAATAAAAATGCACAGTTAGAAACTGTGCACTAAATACTAGTATTTGTAATTGTCCCTTTTATGTTATAAGAAATACATCATTTAAATGTATCAACAGATTTTATTTAGTCAAATTTTATATAAATTGTATTTTACATGTTGGGTTTAGATGCAACTATTCTTTAACATATTAATATGTTAAATTTAAAGACAATGGATCATGTATAAAGTGATATTTTAATATAAAATCTAAAGTCATCATATTTGTTGATGAAAAAGATCCTACGATCCTAATTAATCATTTTCTTTTATTAAATAATTAATTTTGAGGAAAATGTAGTAATTGTAAAATGTATTTATAAAGGTAATTTACAATTAATTGTAAGATTGCGTAAGAAAAACAACAAATACTACATTTTAGTAATCAAATTATCAAATTATGTAATATATTAATATCAAATAGGATTCGGATCCGGTACAGCCACCTCACTAGCTGTATCGGAACTTCTATCTCATTTTCAAGTGTCTTCGACTCAGAATCTGAATTCGACGTTAACTAGAGAATTGTAGCTTTTCAGGTAATCATCATGTCCTCCACTTGAGAGGTATAACTCATCAGTATTACTCGAATGTCATGGAATGTTGTATTTATACGCTCCATCGAGTCGATTATTCCCACAAATTAATTATATTTTCGTGATAATATTACTTTTTAGTAGTGTTTCATATCACATGTGTATCTAGAGCATTTAGAAAGAAATTGGATTAAAAGGCCATTTTATGGAGTGTTCCACCGGAAAGGCAGATTGAACCTTTGCAACTTTGGAAGCTTCTAGAAGGATCATCGTTGGTCCATTGAAAATGATTTATATGGCATTGGAAAGCTGACTCAAAGTACTACAAATCTCTAGTTTACACCAAATTCAAGTTCTGAGCCTAAGACGTTCGAAATGGAGCTAGAAATTACAATTTAGTGCAGTCCGCAGAAGAGGAAACAGAGGACCACGCGGCAGTGTTTTAATTCACTATGTGGGCATAGCGTGAATTTACAGTAATTACCATGGTGTCCGCGTACATAAATTCAAGAGGAGCATGTCATATCGGGTGACATTAGCATGACGTTAGCGACGAAAATTCTGATTTTTAGCTGATTTTGGACTGCTTTTGCTGATTTCTAAAAACTCTTGCTTGCTCAACAAGTCAATACACCAATATAAATAGGAAGTTAGGGCTAGGGTTTAAGGAGACTCTCACTCTCCGCAAGGAGCGGACGGCATTCTTACAAAAACTATAGGCACGACAGAGACAACGACTGACGATCGGCGGCTCCATGCACCAATTCTTTGCCTGTTTTTCATCATTCCTCAGTTATGTAATCGTTTCTTCATCAACTCATTTTTTATTAATTCAATATAATGTCTGTTAGTAGTTAAACCTTTTTTCAGTTTGGAGAATTGTGATTGCAACATTATAGTATAAGACTTGCGCTTAATTTATATGCGTGTTGAATTATTCATGTTCTTGTGTTTAATCGCATGCTGTAATTATCTATTCAGCGTAGCTTGGCGGTGAAACTTAATAGGTGTTATTAGAATAATTTATCGTAGTAACGAAGCTTGACGGTGGATGTATTGCGATAGGTTAGGATAATATATGTTACTAGCGGTGAACCCGTCGTCCCGACGGGACCGCGGCGTGAGAAGACGTTTTTACATATATCTCTGTTGGATTTTCCTAATGACTATGTATCTCTCATTCTATCAATTCGACTACGAATCACATGCAGCGCACAGTCACTCCGCTTCCCCGCTCGACCTCGTCTGAGTTGCTGCCTGTCAGTTTTAGAGGACTTGCAAAGGTGTTTTTTCTTTGTGGATTTCATTTTAGTGTTCAGTAATGATGTTTAACTGAGTGGGTATTTAAACGTGTCTTTGACTTTACGCTCCGTTCTCCCGTCAGTAACAAAGGGAGATACTATTTTTGTGGGTCAGTATCTGTTTCTGGTAGTGAAACAACATCTGTGTGGCTCGAGGTAAGACAGGAGATCTAAACTTTGAAATGAACTACTGTACATTTAAAAGTTAGCAATCTTTTACTTTTGGTGATTGAAAGACATCACTGCATGGTTGTGCAGGTAGATGAACTAAATGATGAAGATGTGGTATGCACAATTAAGAATTCCGCCACACTGATTTGGACTGTTTTGTTTATTTCAGATCATCACCACCTGGGGTACTAAACATAAAAGCGACTTCCTTTCACTGTCGTTCACTCACGAAACAGAAGATGTTCGCCGTGTAAATACATCGTTCTCTTGCACAACCAAAAATTACGACAGAGTATCCTTCAGATGACTTATGCATGCAACCAAAAATATATCTGTTCTTTTCTTCTATAAAAGGACAGAACTTCCCCAGCAACCCAAGATCCACCAAAACATCCGAGGCTTTCTCTGACATAAAAAGAGAT
>JAWWMW010000002.1:160434-173913 GCA_035048345.1 Echeveria elegans | reverse complement strand
GGTTAAAATTCATAGATGCTTAAAATAGTAATTTTAAACTATTACACCATTTGTTTTTATTTTTGATGAAAGATTTTAGTAAAATTTGCTAAAATATTGAAATATCAAATTTACTTTATACAAACGAGTAGACGTCAACCTTCACTTAACTATTCATTTAGTTGTATGCTTGTAGCACTTTATGTCAATGTTCCATTAAGTTAATACTTTATGCTTTGCAGCACATTCACACTGGATGTATTCATCTTTTTATCCTAAATGGTAACTCTTGCTGAACATCCGTTAGTAGAACGGTGGCTAGTTTCAAGAACGTAGGGCAATGGCTTTCTGTTTACTTGAGTTGGTTATATTGAAGTGCATGCCAGTATCAATTATCGTGGTTAGATGTGTACAGACATGTGTGATGTATAACCGTTATCGTAAATGTCAATTAGGACTGAAAATTGTTTGATTTATGGAGATTAAGTTACATACCCTCAGGTTCATCACATCTTAACTTAAGATTCTTAAGGATGTATTCCATCAAATGGGGTTGTCTGACAAATACATGATGGCACTCTCAGGAGCCCAACACTGGTATCAGTCTTTCATATTATGCACAGCATGAGCATTTTTCTCACAGCCACCACTCAGCCTTATCTCACTACTTCCTCCACCAATAGCGACCACACTCCACAGCCCAATCTCCTTTTGTCACCACCTTACACTTCCACCCACCATGCAATCCATCTTCGCCTTGAAATTTGTGACTACCTTGGTAGTTTTTCGTTACTGCAATGACAATAAAACTTTATGTTAAGATGATCATTATATATATATATATATGAATATTATTCCTACGGGACAAGACATTCCCCTGACTCAAGCGGAGATGCGTTCAGGGAGACTCGTTTTTTTACCAATAAATTTGAATAGCATAAAGGATTGAGAAACTAACTTTTTTCTCAGTCCGGCACCGTAAAAGACCAAGAAAGATGGAATACTGTCATCATGTCATGCAAAAGACTGTTTACTTTGCTAGAATTCAATCTCATACGGGCACTATCGACTGAAAACGAGTGCCTCCCGTCAGATCTCATGGGATTTCAGTAGCATCAGCCATAATTAACAACCAAAGTATCAAAATTCAAAGCCTATAAGTGGTTGTCTAAGGAAATAGAATCACCAGATTTGTTCAAGCTCCAAAAATTGCTATGCTGCTTGTTGAGCGTACTTCGCAATACAATGGTCAATGTCAATCCAACTACGTCCTCGTGACTTATTTATCCTTCTCTGTTTCATCAATTCGATTATGTTTGACGCTTTTTCCCAATGCCCTGTAGCTCTGTAAATATTAGCCAGGTAAACATAACTGAGGTGATTTTTGGGATCCAATTTCATCATTCTCTCAGCAATGCGCACTGCAGTGGCTGAACTTGTACCTGTTGCGGAAGCACTACCAAGGAGAACTGCCCATACAGATGCATCATCCTTAAATTCAGAACTCATCAACATCATTTCTGCCTCTTCTAGATATCCAGCACGGCCTACGAGATCAATCATACAATTATAATGTTGAACCTCTGGTTGAATGTCATACTCATCCGTCATCACCCTGAAATATTTTTTACCGTGTTCTAGCAAACCTGTATGAGTACATGAAAAAAGCACTCCGATGAAGCTAACACTATTAGGCTTGATGCCTTCTGCTACCATCTTATCAAACACCTGCAAAGATTCTTCTGCTCTCCCATTTTGTGCATACCCAAAAATCATAGAGTTCCATGTTCTAGTGCTTTTAGCTGTCATCAGTCCAAATAATCGTTCTGCTTGTTCAATATGACCGCACTTAGCATACATGTCAATCAGAGCCGTTTCAATTACGACATCATTCCCATTGCCTTTAACATACTGACAGTGAACTTCTTTCCCTTGACGTAAAGCCGTCAGACCCGTACATGCACGAAGAATAGTCCCACAAAAGTAGAGGTCAAGCATACCCATCACTCGACAAAGATCAAATACAGATTTAAAATCACCATTTTGGCAATACCCATCGAGCAGTGCACCCCAAGAAACAGAATTATATTCTTCCGTACTATCAATAATTCTCCGAGCCTTATCAACTAAACCACATTTGCCATAAATGCCAACTAAACTACTCTTGATAACAACATTCTCGCTAATCCCAAAGGTAAGTGCCTTGGCATGCACCTGCTTCCCTTGCTTCAACCTCTCCAAGTTTCCGCAAGCAGTCAACACCGGCCCAAAGGTAAATTTGTCAGGACATAGTCCAGAACTCCTCTGCATACTGTGGAACAAACACAATGCTTTTTCATACAAACCATTCCTAATAAATGCAGAAATAAGACAAGACCAAGAACTAGCATCCGGTTCAGGCATTTTGTCAAACACCATCCATGCATCTAAATACTCACCATTCCTACCATACATATTAATCAAAGAACTCAAAACCACACTCTCTGATCCATATCCATACTTCACCACAACACCATGAAAACATTTACCAAGCTCAGTCGCACCTTCAAGCTCCGCACAGGCCTTAATCACAGCATAGAAAGTAATGTCATTAGGCTGAATATAACCACATCCCAACATCTCCCTAAACACTTCAATCGACTTCACCGGCATCCCCACACGAACGTACCCAATAATCATCGAAGTCCAAGAAACAACATCCCTATAAACCAACCCATCAAAAACCCTTCGGGTTTCCGAAAAGTCACTCCCTAGTTTAAAATAAAGCGTCAGCAAACTGTTCCCAACAAAGCAATCACCTTGCAATCCATTTTTAACGACCTGAGCATGGAGTTGAATTCCGTGGCGAAAGGAATCAACTTTAATGGATGTTTGTATCAAGGAAGCGTATACGAGTGTTTTGGAGTGTATAACGATGGGATTTGAATGATATAAGATGTTTAAAGCTTCGAGAAGTGAACCAGTTCTGCAAAGGTCAATGATTTGAGAGTCATTTGATGGAGAAGTGCCGTACCTTTTGAGGATGAGCGGATGTAGTTGGAACGTTACAGAAGACTGTACCAATGAACATAGGCGAGCTAGTGTTCCGCCAGCATCCTCACTTTCTTTCCTCGACACAGTACACTGTTTAAAACAAAAAAATGAAGATGAAATTAGTCAGATAGAACACTAAATTTCATAAAATAAACTCGGGCGGGAGCTAATCAATACTTCAGTAGCCAGTACTTGTCAAACAAATTTATCATTATGTCAAAATGGTACCTATCAGTTAACAACTCACGAACGAAAAAAGTCTTACGAATATCATGAAGTCTAGAAAGCTACTGACAGATTGCAAAAAGTTTGCTACTTTTTCCAAACACATTTTCTCAGATACAATTATGTGCAACATGAAAAATAGAGCGAAGCGCAACAAGTATATGAAAGAATCAGCATATTTAAGAAGAGGCTAAGAGATATTTGAGATATTACCTTGACACGGTAACCACTCTCCATCGACCGAAGTGCATTTTTTGCCTTCATTTCAAGATCTTTTTGTTCCTGAAATTTACATGGAAAATCAATGCAAAAACCATGTAAACAAAGCATAGAAAAAGTAAGAGAAGTAATAAGGAAAAGAAACGAGAAGGAAGCTACTCAAATATCAACTATTGACTACAAGAAAACAGTCTAACTTGAATTTTCTATGAGTGCATTAGCTCGTATCAACTTTAATGGTTTCTTCCTCTTAGCATTGGTAAATTCTAAGAGAAGCTGCCATGCGCTGGAATTACGACAACTTACAATTTTTGGAGTCAATCGAATTTCTTTGCATTCTGCAGTCTTCAGCTTCGTCTGCAACATAAGACAGTTCATGAGTATCCTAGAAAACATAGCTACTGTGAGCACTAAACAAAAACATTATAGCAATATAAACTTGAATATATTAATAGTCCAAAAACCAACTAAGCAAAAGCTCTGGTAATACCTTTGTTTTAGAGATCTCTTTTTCCTTGAGCTTTCTTACATACTTCTCTTTATGAAAATCCATTATTTTAACAACAGGTGGTTCCGCCTTGCGATTCACCTGAAAAAATAGTACACCTCATATAATTGGCGATTTGTAGAATTAAATTACATAGATGTTTCATAGAATCTTTTTCTAGTCTAAACTAGATAAATCCTGCCGCTTAAAAAGTCCCTGAATAGATCATTTAAATCATCATTCTTCACCGTGGTTTAGTGGTTTCAGGATTTAAAATTCAGATAAGAAAATTAAAACAATGTGCTAAATCAAATAGCCAAGCACAAAATAAAGAATTTTGAATAAAGACCAAATATTTTAATACCTCTAAGTCCATCCCAAGTCCGCGGTTTCATAGTTTCAGGATTTATATTTCAGAATATAATTTTTACGTTGAAAAGTAAAACTGTGTGTTCTATCTCGTAAACCAAACACAAAATGAAGAATCATGAATAAAGACCAAATATTTTAATACCTCAACTAAGTCCATCCCAAGTCTCTGCGCACGTTGGAATGCTTCCTTAAGAGACATAATAAAATGCTCTACAGCGAAAAAGAAGGCATAACATAATGAAACAACATATGCATCTTCAATATAAGCTACAAAATATATTAAAACAAATAACAACTAACTAGATTTCAACTAAATACAAAAATATCAACTTTTCCACAAACCATCTAATCCAAATGTCATAAAACTTCCAATTATCGTGTAACTCTGATATCCAAATTTTTTAGAGCCAAGTAGCACGTAAAATGCATTTCAAAACTACACACATTATACCTTCGTCAGATATAACTAGACGGACAACATCACCTGTAATTTTGTCATTGAGTCGCGGACCTGTTGAATCCTTCTCCTCTTTCTGCTTAGGCTGAAAATTTTAACCAAACAACACTCAGAAGCAATCAAATCAAATCCATATATTCTCCAAAAACATCAAAATTTAATCACCTGACAAAATTTAAATACCTGAAATGGAGCAGCAAAAAATCTGGAATTGTCACAAAACTCACTCGATCTTCTCGAAATCTTCCAATCCGGAATAATACCAACAACACTTCCAAGCAGTACCCTGTTCGAATTTAAGCTTCTAGGATGTGGAGATTGTAAGGAAGCGGTGACATTAAAGTGGAGTCGTCGGAGTTGCTTCAAGCGGCACAAAAACGCCATCGTATTGGAAAGTAGCGTTGGACAGTGCTGCTTCTGAGATTGAACGGTGCTGTGGATTATATTTGAGATTCGCGATGAACTGACATCGAGTGATGCGCTTTGTCGGGGATGATGGCAGAGAGCGGAAACCTAATCGGGTTCGGCGACCGAAGACGGCGGAGGAGTCACCGAATCAGACAGGACAGCGTTTGTACTTTGTTGGTTGGTTTAATTTTAAGGAATCCCAGCTGGCAGCTGCTAAGCTGAAGCAGCCGAAACAACACGACGCCGTCTCACTTCCTGAACCGGTAGTTGTTGGGACAATCGGTTCAATGGTGATTTTCAACCGACCTAAAACGAAAAATAAACGACGTCGTAAAATTAAGGAGGTTGGACGGTGTCAAGTTTCCACCTCTTTGATTGGGCTAGAATGATAGGACCCATTAAATATTATATCCTAAAAGCACGTGCACAAAGATGGTCTATCCACAAGAGACAAAAATCCACATGTTCGTTTATAATTATATACTGACAGCATCATGTAAGTTAGTGCTTGTTGATGACAACGTTTTTGTCTAAGTAGTTGATCATAGATGCTTGATCATGAGTGAGACAATCCAGCGTGTGAGACTATCCAGCCCCTGAGACGTAGGATGATCAAGTGGCTTCTCCTCGGTTTTACCGTCACCGGCAGCTGTGCATGAATATATTTGATAGCGTTATCAAATATATTTGAATTATGAATATTGCATAAATAATTAAATATCCAATCTTGGAAACAATTATCTTTAAAGTAGAATCTCAAAAATCTAGGATTGGAAATTAAAATATTCTTGGAGATAAAGCTACAGTCGTCCGAGTATATAATTGATACGAGATCTCTCCTAGATGTTAACGACGTTAATCAAGCCTAAACACAAAACTCTACCGACGCCGTTCATCTGAGCCTTACCGCCGTTCATCATTCACATCAAGGTGATATTCAAGGAACGACGACCAGCTGTCACAAGCTACACACCCTGAGCAGTATTGTTGGAGAATACGTGCTGAGAAGAGTTCAGACCTTGTCTGAACTGGTGGACATCAAGACTGGGTCCTGTATCTGAAACCCGAGGTTATTTCAGATCTGTTTACTAGAAAAGTCTTAGCTTTTATATTACCAGAGGTTGTAAGTGTATTTGTAAGACTGTTTCAGAATAGTGAATTGTTTCCATTGGGCTTGAGGAGAAGCCCCCAGACTAAGCCTTAAAGGAGCCGAACTGGGTTAGTCAATCTCTGCACTTCAGTTTCTATATCGTCTCACTATCTGACAAATCACTCTGAAACTGAACCAAACCTAATTGGATCCTAAATTTAAATTGATCAGTCAATTTCATATACTAATAGTGACACCGGTGCAAATGAGCCTAGTCAGTCCTCGATTGTCGATCAATGGATCGCGCATCAAAAAAACATTGGCCGCCACTATGATCTAAAATCTCTGGATTTTGTTCACGGTAACTTAGGTATTACTCCCTCCGTTCCAAAATTTAGTTCTCATTTGTAAGTTGACATAATTTTTAAGAATATTAAGTTATTAGTTAAAAGTATGAAAGAAAAATGTGTAGAAAGATGAATAGATTGGAGTGAGTATAATTGTGATGAAAAGTATTTTAAAAAATAAAATGAAAAGAAAATTTTGAAACTCCAAAAAAACAAAATGAGAAAAAATTATGGGACGTAAACATCACTGCTCAACGAATGTATATGGGGAAAATTAAATTAATTACTGAAAGGGAGATGCGTATAGGTCGACTCGAACTCAAGACATCTTAGTTCAAAGAACAAACACAAATATAAAAATAAAACAGAGCCTCTCTCAAACAGCGTCGTTTCAATATATTTCTACCAAACGACGACGTTGAAATCAGATCTGAATCTGGCGACATTCTTCCCCAATTCGAGAACCAGAGGATTTGACGATGTTCACATCACGCTCAATTCGATTCCTACTCGAAACCTTCCACAGTCTTAGGCGCTCGTTCAACTTCCAAGTTAGAAGTAAAATCATTTTAAACTTCGGCAATTAATGAACAATATTAGATGAGAGACAGACTTTGGTAAGCTGATGAGGTGTCCTTTAAAACTACTCTTACCTATATACAAACTCACTTTTACCTTACTCTACTGGTACTACCACACCACTCTCATGTCCCCTACCAACGAACGATCAGATCGATTCGAGCCCCATCTTACGCAAAACCTGATCCTGTCCCAGCACTTCGGTGTTAGGGTCGGGGCGTCGAGCTATAATTTTACATTACGATCTGGAATTAAGGTACGAATTTTCTAAATCCACTACCTCCACATATATATTGATCATCTGGGATCGGTCATCGTCTCCTTATTTCGCTTGGTTCTCCTTTATTGGATCTCTCCGTCTTTATGAGCCGACTCTTTTTCTACAGCCGCCACTACACTACAACGTTTCAACTACATCCGCTCATCCTCAAAAAGTACGACACTTCCCCATCAAATGACTCTCCAATCGTCAACCTTTGCAGAATCAGTCACTTCTCAACTCTTTAAACATCCTATACCATTCAAATCACATCATTATACACTCCAAATCACTCGTATACCCTTCCATGGATACAAACATCGATTAAAGTTAATTCCTTTCGTCACAGAATTCAACTCCATGCGCAGGTCGTCAAAAATGGATTGCAACCTGATTACTTTGTTGGGAACGGTTTGCTGACGCTTTATTTTAAACAAGGGAGTGATTTTTCGGAAACCGGAAGGGATTTTGATGTGTTGGTTTATATGGATGTCGTTTCTTGGACATCGATGATTATTGGGTACGTTCGTGTGGGGATGCCAGTGAAGTCGATTGAAGTGTTTAGGGAGATGTTGGGATGTGGTTATATTCAGCATAATGACATTACTTTCTATGCTGTGATTAAGGCATGTGCGGAGCTTGAAGGTGCGACTAAGATTGGTAAATGTTTTCATGGTGTTGTGGTAAAGTATGTATATGATCAGACAGTGTGGTTTTGAGTTCTTTGATTTATATGGAGGATAGGAATTGTGAGTATTTAGATGCACGGATGGTGTTTGATAAAATGTCTGAACCGGATGCTAGTTCTTGGTCTTGTCTTATTTATGCATTTATTAAGGTTGGCTTGTATGAGCAAGCATTGTGTTTGTTCCTCAGTATGCAGAGGAGTTCTGGACTATGTCATGACAAATTTACCTTTGGGCCGGTGTTGACTGCTTGCGGAAACTTGGGGAGGTTGAAGCAAGGGAAACAGGTGCATGCTAAGGCTATTACCTTTGGGATTAGCGAGAATGTTGTTATCAAGAGTAGTTTAGTTGGCATTTATGGCAAATGTGGTTTAGTTGATAAGGCTCAGTGAATTATTGATAGTACGGAAGAATATAATTCTGTTTGGGGTGCATTGTTCGGTGGGTACTGCCAAAATGGTGATTTTAGCTGCAAAGATTCTTCTAGGCTCCCATTTTGTGCATACTCGAAAATCATTGAGTTCCATGTTCTAGTGCTTTTAGCTGTTATCAGTCCAAATAATTGTTCAGCTTGTTCAATATGACCGCAGTTAGCATACATGTCAATCAGGATCGTTTCAATTACGACATCATTCCTATTGCATTTAACATACTGACATTGAACTTCTTCCCCTTGGTGTAGAGCCGTCAAACCTGTACATGCACGAAGAATAGTCTCATAAAAGTGGAGGTCAAGCTTACCCATCACTCGAGAAAGATCAAATACAAATTTAAAATCACCATTTCGGCAGTACCCACCGAGCAGTGCATCCCAAACAGAATTATATGCTTCCGTACTATCAATAATTCGTCGGGCCTTATCAACTACACCACATTTGCCATAAATGTCAACTAAACTACTCTTGATAACAACATTCTCGCTAATCCCCAAATGTAATAGCCTTGGCCCTTGACATACACCTGCTTCCTTTGCTTCAATCTCCCCAAGTTTTCACAAGCAGTCAACACCAGCCCAATGGTAAATTTGTCAGGATAATCCGAAACTCCTCTGCATATTGTGGAACAAACACAATGCTTGCTCATGCAAACCATTCCTAATAAATGTAGAAATAAGACAAGACCAAGAACTGGCATCCGATTTAGACATTTTATCAAACTACATCCGTGCAGCTAAATACTCACCATTGCTATCTTACATATCAATCAAAGAACTCAAAATCACACTGTCATATCCATATCCATACTTCACCACAACACCATGAAAACATTTACCAAACTCAGTCGCACATTCAAGCCCCGCACAGGCCTTAATCACAGCATAGAAAGTAATGTCATTAGGATGAACATAACCACATCCCAACATCTCCCTAAACACCTCAATCGACTTCACCAGCATCCCCACACGAACGTACCCAGTAATCATCGTAGTCCAAGAAACGAAATTCCTATAAACCAAACCATCAAAAACCCTTCCGAATTCTGAAAAGTCACTCCCTAGTTTAAAATAAAGCGTCGGCAAACTGTTCCAAACAAAGCAATCAGCTTGCAATCCATTTTTAACGACCTGAGCATGAAGTTGAATTTCGTGGCGAAAGGAATCAACTTTAATGGATGTTTGTATCAGGGAAGCGTAGTCGAGTGATTTGGAGTGTATAAATGGGATTTGAATGGTATAGGATGTTTAAAGTTTTGAGAAGTGAACTGATTCTGCAAAGGTCGACGATTGGAGAGTCATTTGATGGGGAAGTGCCGTACTTTTTTGAGGATGAGCGGATGTAGTTGGAACGTTGTTGTGTAGTGGCGGTTGTAGATGAAGAGCCGGTTCATAAAGATGGAGAGATCGAATAAAGGGGAACCAGGCGAAATAAGGAGGCGACGACTGATCCCAGATGATCAATGTATAAGTAGAGCTAGTGAATTTAGAAAATCCGTACCTTAATTTCAGATTGGAATGTAAAATTATAGTCTGACGCCCCGACCCTAACACCGAAAGACCGGGACGAATTCATGTTATGTGTAGGAATAGGATCGGACTCAGATCGATCCGATCGTTCGGTGGTAGTGTCTAGTGGACAGGAGAGTGGTGTGGTAGTACCAATAAAGTAGGGTAAAAGTTGGTTGGTAGGTAGGTAAAGGTAGTTTTAAAGGACCCCAACAGCTTACCAAAGTCTGTCTCTCATCTAATCCTGTTCATTCATTGCCAAAGTAGAAGCACATGATATCTATCCATTCTTGTCACCACCCCACTGCTTTTATTTCATACACTATCCGTGTCTTACTCATTTTTGAATCATCATCATAACTACCAAACTTTCGGGTCAAGTCATTTTTTGTTTGTTTTAATCTCTCCACGCCAATGTGGTTGGCAATAATCAGAGAGATTATTATCAATGTCTACCCCTAGACTGTTCAACCTAACCTAAGTGGGTCATAATATTCGATTTCAAAATTTGAAAATAAGGACCGAGAGGAACTGATTCTACAGAATCTAAGTATGATGCACATAGATAATAAATCTTAATGGAAGAGGAACATACCTGATGAGAATTCCACTAGATCATGCTCCTCAAGTCGTGTATTATTACTATTATTATATTTATTATTATTATTATTATTATTATTATAGTAATGTTGTCTATATCCACATATTCAACCAATGAGTCAAAACTTGCTGGGAAGGTAGTGGACTTTCCTTTCCCTCTAGATATATGAACAACAAAAAGGTGTCAGCAGAAGTCACAGTAAATTAAATTGAAAATCCATGTATCACTATTATCAATATCAAACTCAAAATAAAATTTTATAGACCTAACCCAACGGCCAAGTGCCAACACCATCTATAATTTCCCCAAACCAACAATAAGATGGGAACAAAGTGATGTTAATGAAGTTGATAACCAGCAAAAGTAAATGCAAAACAAGGACAACAGTTAGAGTTGGATATGACAGAAATCTTATGATTTTTTGCCTAAAAGTTAAACAACATAGAGAATCATTATTAAAAGGGAGGGAAGTGGAAGGTGAACCACACTCCCCCACTATGTTTTTTTTTTCACTGATTTATTGCTCAGACCAGACCAGACCAGACCAGACAGACCAACCAATACCTCTTCTAGAACGCCTCAAAACTTGCTTGCAGTACATTTACTCCTCAATCCTCATCTATAGACTCCCATCCCCGACGTGGTGTTTTTTTTTTTGGATTTCATTGATTGATAAAGTGGTACAGAAGTACTAGAATTGAAATCTGATACATGAAGACTGATGAACGCTTAGGTCTTAAGGCACCACCACTAAAACCACGACTGCTCTCACACCCGTGACCTACCAATCAAGACAGCACCGCAGCCTAAAAGACGATCGCCAAACTAAGGCGACGAAACTACACCTTACCACACTAAGTGTGAAGGGAAAGCTACTCTCCACATACATGTGGGGAGAAAACTACACACCTATAAATTCATACTTGAATTTATGGTAGAAATTATTCAAGCCTTAGAAACACTTTCACACGGTAAGTGGGAAGAACCAAAATGCTCCCTTGCATACTTGTAGGGAGAAACACAACAACACTAGTGAAAACTATCAACATAATTAAAACTGAAACCACAAACCGAGCTCCTGACCACCCACCGGGCCCACCTTAAACAATCGGACGGAGAAGAACCCGCAAAGACCCACCAATCAGCCAATCGAAAACGAGCAGCCACCTGCAGCACTCTAAGCCAAAAAGCTCCCATACATACTTGTTGGTCACCAACGCCACCAACAACCCACTGTCGAAAGACAACAGATCCAGATCTGACCAAACTCATCCGGACAAAGCTCCGACTCAAACGACCGACCCAAAGCACGCCAAACACCACTTTCGGTGCGAGCTGAAACCACAGTGCATGAGCAGCCGAACATTGTAATCGGAGAAAGGGCTGCCCAAAGGCCGCTGAACCGCTGTCATCTTCATCAAAGACATCTATGCCGCTTAGCTGCTCAAGAACCAATACGTCCACGAGAGGACCGCAGACCCTCCAAGCCACGAGCATGCACAGGCCGAACCTCCACAAGAAAGATCAGGCCGTGCTCCAACGCCGAAGACCGGCCATCCGAGCGGAGATCCACCAAAAAGCACCTCAGAATCGGATCGGAGAGAAAACGGGGTGACAAAAGGGAAAGCCTCCGTGCATGCATGGGACCAGCCGAGGCTAAACCACCATCGCCGACCGGCGACTACGGAGCTCAGATTAGGAAGAAGAGGGAGCGAAGAAGGAAAGAAAAAGTAAAGGGAAAGCGACCTGGGGTAGAGAAAGAACCACCGTTGTGAAGTGGCGGTCCTCCTCCACCCTAGGAGGAGGAATGCATCGGAAAAGTTGAAGAAGTTTTTTGGGAGAGAAGTTGGAGAGTTTTTTTTTAAATCTCCCGAAGTCAAGCAATTTGGTTTAACTTTGAGTCAGAGCATCTCCACCGCAGGTATGCACATGAGCCTAATTTTTATGTTATATATTATATAACTACATTTTCCTTGCCTTATACTCCCTCCGTCCGCTTTTGATCTTTCTATTTGGGTTGATGGCACGGTAATTAAGAAATAATGAAAGTGTGAGAGTAAAAATAAGATAAAAGTAAGTAAGAGAAAGATAAAGTAGGAAAGAGAGTGTATTGTAAGAGTGAATTAATTGTCATAAAAGAAAATAGGAAGAACTTTAGGGGACATTCAAATATGAAAGTAGGAAGAACAAAAGAGGACAGATGAAGTATAAAACATCTGTTTTAAAGGAGTTTATAATATGTTTATTGAAAGTGTTATTGTATATTTTGTATGTGCTGCTGTCCCTTTTTTGACATTTTATATAACTTTTTTCACCTAAGGAGTTACTGTATGTCATGCAGTTAAACATTCGAAGACCGTTTAACTGTAAAGCATACAAAATCCATAATGATTTGGTAAACAGATGAGAGTCATATTGGTGGTCTCTGGATGAGATGTTTATGGCCCTTTACAGTTTGTGTTTTAGTTGAGAAGTACGTACCATGGTGCTCTTTCTAGTTTCATACTCACAAGAATGTACGTAGGTAGGATCCATACACATGACATGGGGCTCGCTATGCTTGCATTTTCCAGTTTCCACCAACTTCATTCTAAAGCTGCTTGCCTTTTTCCTCGATGTATAATTGGATGCTTATATAAACACCCATGTAATCAACAAGCGTGGAGCTTTGTCTTACCTGATTTGGCGTAGAGTTCTTATCAAATCAAACTCCAAAATTTTCGAGGATCAATTCATGCCCTTATTGGTTGTCATACGAGCTAACCCACTAGTGAATATACATTCAAAACCCCTAC
>JAWWMW010000002.1:102970-124446 GCA_035048345.1 Echeveria elegans | reverse complement strand
TTAAACATTCTCTAGTCGTGAGCATGGCAAAAATCCTACCGGTGATGTCATGCGAGCGACGAAAGGATGTGAGAACATAGTGCAAAATAAGGGGGCGGTTTATGAACCTGTATGTTCATCCAGAAGAGCTTCCTCACAATAGCAGTTCAGACTGCAATGCAACTAATACAGTAAATGGTCATTCCGAAGAATTGCTCTCAATGGAGGAAGATATGGATATATGTGACACACACCGCCCCATGTCTCAGCCACGGCTGATTCAGCTACTGGAAAGTGGGTATACCTTGACTATTATGGCATGGAACGGGGGCCTTCAAAACTATCTGAGCTCAAGAGACTGTGGAGACATGTGGTCAGACCACCTTATCAAGCTAGCACTTGGGGACTGATAGGTGGGTAACCGTTGAAAATGCTGCTTCGCCATTGGTTATTGTGAATTACGCACCCATAGCCTCTGTTTCGGTAACTCAGTTGGTTGACCCTCCGGAGGCTCCAGGTAATTTGTTGGTAGACACAGGACACTCAGGGTGTGACTATGACAAGCAGGTTGATGAAACATGTGACGTAAACTTATCAAAAGCAGATTTCATGTTTTCTGAATCAAATGGGGATTTATACATTGACGAAAGGGTTGAAGCACTTCTAGAGGCGGTGACTGTGTTACCTGGCAGGGAGCTTGAGATTCTAGGGGGTACTAATTCTCTTAAGATTCTATTTATATATTACCATCTTTTTCAGTGCTTCATTTCTATAAATATTCGATTCTTAATCATGTTTGCATGTTACTATATTCACGCAGAAGTGCTACAAGTAACTTTTGAAAATGCTCCTTGGGAGAGATACAGAGTTGCAGGAGGTAATACTAATTATTGCCATTTGTTGACTACTTTAATAATTTCCGTTCTTCCGTCTATAATTATATAATATTTTGTCTTGACTCGCATACTTTAGACCTCGTCTTTTGGTTTTAAACATGTGTAAACAACCTCCCAATTGGGTACTAATTCATTAAAAGGAAAAACATTGAAGCAATTCTCAGTGGTGTAATTTACTGGTCTTACTGGTTTATCAAAAATGATGTCTCTACCTGATGTGCTCACCAGGGTACAATCAGCCTTGGCTTGATGATAGTCACGTTTATGAATGTTTTGTCTGCTCTTTGCTGTTTGCGCTGTCAGCATAGTAATCATAAAATTTGGGTGGAAAATTTGTAGATGTTTTGGCAGTGTTAGCTTTAGTGTCACGTGAAGAAAAAAACTGAATGAAGCTTGCTTAATGCATGATAATTGAGAGAGCTGATAACAAAACATGAAGTACTGATTTTTGTATTTTTTTATTTTTTGGTTTCAAATGGCTGATTTGGTTATTTTGCATATCGATCGTATCAGCCATGCAAAACTGACATATAAGCCTTTGAAATGTGTAGATTGGCTGTTCCCGTATCAAGATTCTGAAGATAATCATGGTCAAGAATCCAATCAGAAACTGAAGGATTCAGATACATCAAAGGGAGAAGCTTTGTGTGCTGCACCAAAGGAATCAGATATGTATGTAGATGGTCTCTCCGCAGAAAATTTCCCCTGGAAATGGTCATGCAAAGGCAGAGACTGGAAAAGGGATGATGGGAGTTTGGATGATAGATCTCAGAAGATAGTCGTCCTTGACGATGGTGAATCACTTTTCCAGATGCCAAAATCTGGACATGAGGACCCACGGTGGCAAGTAAAAGATGAATTGTATTATCCTTCTAGCAGTCAGATGCTTGATTTGCCTTGCTGGGCCTTTTTCTGGTACGGATGGCAATAGCGATAGTGTGGGCATTCGATGTCAAATGAATCAATCAGGTGTAAAGAGTGTCAAAGGAGCTTTGTTACCAGTTGTCAAGATCAATGCATGTGTGGTTAAGGATCACGGTCCATCTGTTTCCGAGTCACAAACTAGAAGTAGAGGCAGAGAGGGATACTCTTCAAAGTCTTCTAGGCATCACAACACAGCAAAAGATGTGCATAGATCATCCTTAGGAGGTACCAATCTTTCAAAATCTGTTAGGGACCAAGAGTTGGAAAGTGATTTAAAATCGGAAGAGTCAATTAAGCATCCCAAAGCCCAGCTATGCACAGCCAATGACTTGCAGTTGCATCTTGGTGAATGGTATTACCGAGACGGTTCTGGGTATGAAAGAGGACCGTTAACCTTGGTGAAGCTTAAAATTTTAGTTTACCAAGGTGTTATTCACAGATCTAGCTGTATTTTCAGAAAATTTGATAACATATGGGTCCCTGTCACCTCTGCTTTAATGTCATCCGATCCCTTTGGGAAGGCCCAAGATGATAAAACTGCAAGTGAGGGGAAACTATTTGATACTTCATCGTTATTGAAGGTTTCTGCTTTGACTGAAGCCGACATCAGCTCTTTTAATAACTCATACCCTCAGTTCATTGGTTACACCCTTGCCAAGCTTCATGAATTGGTCATGAAGTCGTACAAAACCCGAGAGTTTTCAGCATCCATAAATGAAGTGTTAGAGCCATGGATCAGCGCCAGACAACTGAAGGAAATGGAAAATAATATCTTTTTAATCCTGCCATTATGAAAAGCTCATCTGGTGAATCAAACAGATTTCTTGTCTCAGGTATGATAAATTGCTATCAGTATTAAGTCCATTTTCAATGCAAGAAAACTACAATACGTCTCTTCCGAGGCAATTGCAATTTGCAAAGCTTGTATAGGCTCGGAAGCATATAGCCAAGTACCTATTTAACTTATTCAAATTTAAGAAATTTGAAGGATTAGAAAATACAGTTTACGAGAGATAAAGGGGATGTTGCCCAGCTTATATAATTAAGGGTCATGTTTTATTTTTAGGTGAGAAGCGTTTCGCACTGGCTTTTGAGTGTTTGATTTAATTATTTAGATCTGACACACTGACACTCTCCTGCACGGGAGTTTCATTGAGGACAATGGTGTCTTTGGTGTGTTAACTGTTAACAGAAACCTGCACTTGGACGTGCATTTTTTTAGCATGTGTGATTTCATCTGAAGCTCAATCTTGATCATAAATTTGGATAGGGTGTTGTAGAATGTGTATTTTATTCACCTTGAGATTGAATCTTTAAAACAGTGACATGTTGACTTTTTTTGCGGTTAATACTTAGCTTCTCAGTGTATCATAGTGTTGATTGCATAGTTAATTGTTTTCATAGCTGACCTTATATCAATTTATTGTTGGCATTTGTAGATGGAAATCACGTAGCAAAAAGGGCTCGAATTACACTTCTTGAGCATGAAGAAGAGAACAAAGATCTTCAAGAACCTGTTGCAGCAGAGGATGATGTTGAGCTCTCATTTGATGAACTCAGTGCTGATGTCAACTTCAAGGAGGAAGAAACTTCAGATTCTGCTATTAGCGGACCTTGGGGCCTATTGAATGGTCAAATACTCGCGCGCATTTTTCATTTTCTCAAATCCGATCTTAGATCACTTGTTTTTGCTTCTCTAACTTGCAAAAAGTGGAGATCAACTGTTAGATTCTACAAGAGTATATCCACACAGGTCGATCTGTCATCAATTGCTCCCATTTGTAATGACTATACTGTCTGGAAAATAATGGTTGGTGACTCTTTCCAGTTTTCTATTATTATTTAGGTAAATTAAATACAACTTGGTCTTCAAATATCCCTCATTTTGGAAAAGAGGAGATTTGCATTCTCCTCATAAACAGTGCAATCCATGTAGTAATTAGGTGCACCTTTGTACTCTATTGAAAAGAACTTTGAGGTTCAAACATTGTTGTGTTTCAGCATTGTGTAATTCTCTGAATTTCTCTCTATCTTTAGACTTTAGTACCAGTGTATCATTTCATTTGTAGTAAAACGTCTGCATTTGTCTGATCGCAGGAAGGGTACAACAGAGACAATATAACTTGCATAGTTCTGGCTGGGTGTTGCAATCTGACTCCTGGCACTGTTGAACGGATTATTTCATCATTCCCTTCATTGTCAATCATCAATGGAAGAGGTTGCAGCCACTTACGGCAGCTGGAAAGTAGATTCCCCACTGTCAAGTGGTCAAGGAATTGGAGCTCATGGAGTAGCAAGACTAGTTTGAATATGAAGAGCGTACAAAGAACAGTTGAGAAAACCTCCACAACTACTGAAGATGATTTTGATCATTTAAAAACCTATTTTGACAGTGTGGATCGAAGGGAGTCAGCTAGTCAGTTATTTCGACAAAGCCTCTACAGGAGATCAAAAGTATTCGATGCTAGAAAGTCTTCATCAATCCTTCCAAGGGATGCTCGTGTCAGACGCTGGGCTATGAAAAAATCTGAAATCAACTACAAGAAGGCTGAGAAATTTATTAATTTTAGCTTGAAAGAGATTATGAAGGAAAGTACAATTGGTTTCTTGGTGACAAAGGTAATATATATCCACTTCAACATAAGTACAAATGATATGTTTTGTTGTAATGAAAATGACATTATTTATCATGGTAACTAGGTTGAAGAGATCGAAGAGAAAATTAAGATTGGCTACTATGTTAACCGTGGACTCCGAGCTGTTAAAGATGACCTAAGCAAAATATACAGGGATGTTATCAAGTGAGTCCCCTCCTTCGTTATTGAATCTTCATTGGCTTACCTGGTGTGAAAGGGTGAACTCTTAATATTTTGTTTGTGCAGAAGGAAGAACCGTGGAGAAGCTGGTAACTTTAGCCGTGTGATTAAGTTGTTCTCTTGGCTCGCAACTCGGTTGGACCATGATTCGAAGATGATGAAGAATATAAATGCTACAGATTCAAAATACAAGAAGAAGCTCTATTCTTCAGACAAAGATCATATTAGCAGAAGTGGTAGCTTGTACTCCATTAATGATGGCCTAGACGAATACTCGTCCTCTCGAGATTTTAGTCGACGCTTTTTGAAGTTGAACAAAAGGTCAAGGAACTCTGGGAGTGATATATCTGATGAGTTTGACCAGTCATCTGGATTTGTCAGTAGTGACTCTGAGAGTTCAGCCTCCGAAACCGGAAGTGGGTCAGCATTCTGGTCAGAAACTTCTTTTGGGGAAGTCAAAGGAAATGAACATTATGGCGATGAAGACACATATGAGTTGGCTGCTTATGAGCGTGAATGGGGTGCTCGCATGACGAAAGCAAGCCTTGTTCCTCCTGTTACTAGAAAATATGAGGTTATTCATCACTATGTTATTGCTGTTGATGATGAGGAAGTGCGGCGGAAGATGCAAGTGTCGTTGCCTGAAGGCTATTCTGAGATGCTCAAAGCGCAAAAAAGTAGCAGCGAAGAGTTGGATATGGAGATTCCTGAAGTCAAGGACTTTCAGCCTCGTAAAACACTTGGTGAGGAGGTCTTAGAGCAAGAGGTTTACGGAATCGATCCTTACACTCATAATCTTGTACTTGATTCCATGCCAGAAGAGTTGGACTGGTCTTTGCTTGAGAAGCATTTGTTCATTGAAGACGTGGTTCTTCGAACCTTAAATAAGCAAGTCCGCCGCTTTACTGGATCTGGGAGTACTCCGATGATGTACTCCTTAAAGCCAGTCATCGAAGAAATTCAAAAAACAGCTTTAGAAGCTCGTGATATGCGAACTTCGAGGATGTGTCAAGGTATCCTTAGAGCAATGAACTCTCGTTCTGATGATAAATATGTTGCGTACAGAAAGGTATGTGCGAACCCTTTGTTATTTACCTATTCTTTGATTTATGTATGTGCTTTTTGGATCACTTGGTTATGACTGTTGTTTTATCTGATTCTGCTGACCTGTTTTTTTTTTCACTAATTTTTCTTTCGATGTACTTTTATTGGTTATGTCAATCAGGGGCTTGGTGTTGTCTGCAACGAAGATGGCGGCTTTGGCGTGGATGATTTTATTGTTGATTTTCTTGGAGAGGTGATGATTCACCTTTTTCTTTCATTGTGGTTGCTAAAGGGTCTTAAATTCTATCTTGTGTGCCAACTTTTAGAATTAAAAGATAAAAATTTATAACAAGTTTGCTATTATTCACTGTGTCTGCGTGTGCTGTCGCCAGCAAAGGTGTTTTTAGGAGATATTAATTCAGTCATTGAGCCACTATCATGAAACTTTGCTTAAATATAAGTGTAATCAGATAAATATAATTATTGGTTGAACAGCTTTCATTTTGTATCAAAGTCTGGAACAAATGGAACAAGGACTTCCCTTTGTTTTGATGATGGTTATTTAATGAATGTGTTATGATATTTTTTGGGGTTTTAGTGTTTGGACTGCTGTGTACTTGTTTAATATGGTTTTTAATTTTGGCGGTGTCAGATTTTTGATGGTCTTATTCCAAGATTTTTTGATACCTGCAATTGGCATATGTTACAGGTGTACCCTGCATGGAGATGGTTTGAAAAACAAGACGGGATTCGGCACTTACAGAAAAACAGCACTGACCCAGTACCAGAATTCTATAATATATATCTTGAGAGACCAAAAGTATGTTTGATTTAGATTGGCTGATTTTCTTATTGGCATGAAATTCCCAGTGTTTATTGTTTCCAACGTTTCTATATGGCTATAAAATTTTGATTGACAGGGTGATGCTGATGGATATGATCTGATTGTTGTTGATGCAATGCACAAAGCTAATTATGCAAGTCGCATCTGCCACTCATGTCGGCCTAACTGTGAAGCAAAGTAAGTACGCGTGTGTATCTGCAGGAATGCGTTTCTCTGGTTTTTGCAGAAACTTGTGGTTTAACGTGTCCAACTTTATTTTCAAATCTTTCCACTGTTATCTGACGCCTCAATTTGTTTCTGAAGCATTAATTCTGTGCGAAGAGAAAAATTATTTGGATTATGTCCATATGTTTTGGACTTTATGAAGTTTCCTGTTCACTAACAACATTATTCAACCAGAGTTACAGCTGTGGATCGCCGTTATCAAATTGGCATTTATGCGGTTCGTGAAATTCAGTATGGAGAGGAAATATCATTTGATTACAATTCAGTTACAGAGGTATGAGTCTTCCACGTGGCTTTTGCTTCATTAATGTAATATAGTTTTCCACTTGCATTCAGTTGGTTGGATTTTTGTAGAGTAAGGAGGAATACGAGGTTTCAGTCTGCTTATGCGGGAGCCAAGTTTGTCGAGGAAGTTATTTGAATCTAACTGGAGAAGGGGCCTTTGAAATGGTATATTTTCATGATATAGATACTGACTGCATATTGAAGTGTATTAATAATGAAGTTTTTGCTAGAACCTATCTACTTAATGAACCAGTCAGTTGAATTACTAAGCTTCATTTTTCCTTAATACCAAACTAGGAAAATTAAAACGCTATCTGAATGACTCAGGCTCACAGGTGCAGGCCCTCTATGAAAAATCCTTAGCAAGATCACCATCAGTATTGCTTTTGTTTACTATAATATTTTTACCCCAGGTACTTAAAGAATGGCACAGGATTTTGGATCGGCATAGGTTGATGATTCAGGCCTGTGAGGTGGACTCTGTATCTGAAAAAGATTACATAGATCTTGGAAAAGCTGGGTTGGGTAGCTGTTTACTTGCAGGGCTGCCGGGTTGGTTAATCGCATATAGTGCTCGTCTGGTATGTATGGGATCAGTTGTCTACTCTGATTATCTGGGATGCAATTTTTTTTGATTCATGACTCGTACAGTTTGTTCATTAAAGGTGAGGTTTATCAACAAGGAAAGAATTAAGCTCCCTGAGGAAATTTTAAAGCATAATGTTGAAGAAAAGAGGAAGTATCTGACTGAAATTTCTCTAGATGTTGAGAAAAGTGATGCTGAGATCCAGGCTGAGGGAGTATACAATCAGAGGCTTCAGAATTTGGCTCTAACCCTTGACAAAGTTAGTTAGTAAACTACACTAATTGTCTCTTGTGATGAAATCTTAATGTTGATGCAATGTAATCACAAAACGATTCTTGTGTTGCATAAGCAGGTTAGATATGTTATGAGATGTGTATTTGGTGACCCTAAGAGAGCCCCGCCTCCTTTGGAGAAGCTTAGTCCTCGATCTGTAGTCTCTTTGATTTGGAAAGGAGAGAAGTCTCTTGTTGAGGAACTTCTTCGGTGCATGGCTCCTTATACGGATGACCACTTGCATAATGACTTGAGAAAAAGGATTCATGCTCATGATCCATCGATTTCAGATGACGTTCAGGAAGATCTGTTTAAATCATTGTTATGGTATACACAAGTCACCATCAGATTTTGGTTTTATCATTTGATTTTTTTCTTCTTCTCATTAACTTGCCTTGAATACTTTTATGGTTTGCTGAATCCTCGTATAGGTTAAGAGACGAGCTTCGAACGTTTCCCTGCTCATACAAATGCCGTCATGATGCTGCTGCAGATTTGATTCATGTATACGCATACACAAAAAGCTTTTATAGAATACAAGTAAAGTCCTCTTTCTGAAACACCTGTTAGTATATTTGGTATTAATTTGTAACATTCCATTCTAATTGGCCGTTGTTTAATGATGTCTGCAGGAATACAAAGCTTTTACTTCACCACCTATTTACATCAGCCCTCTTGATCTGGGTCCGAAATATAGTGAGAAAATGGGAAGCGGCTTGCAGGAATATCAGAAAACGTACGGGTCCAATTATTGCCTAGGGCAGCTGATGTATTGGTATAATCAGACTAATCCTGAACCGGATGTGAACTTTGCTAGAGCTAGTAGGGGTTGCCTGATATTACCAGATATCAGTTCCTTCTATGCTAACCCTCAGAAGCCACCACGGCAAATCATTAATGGACCAAAGACTCTTCAGTTTATGCTCTCAAGGATGGTCAGTTGCTATTTAGCTCTGTGTTCGTTGTTTATGTACTGAAATGCAAAAATTATAGGGAATTGAACTACCGACTGTCGGACCCTCACCTGCTCTGAATATCATTCATCGGACAGCATGTCTAAGTAGTAGAGTAGAACATAGGTTTCTAGGTTTTTTTTTGACCAAGTTGCGTTAATGTTATGCTAACTTGGGTTTTGCTGATTGTAAGTGTTACTGTTCTAACAGTGTACTCTTTCTACCATTTGTTGATGATCAGGAGAAGCAACCACAGAAAGCGTGGTCAGAAGTTCGTGTGTTGGCTTTTGAGATGACTCCAAGTATCGTAGGCAGCCCTATGCTAGATGCTAATATGGAAAACAGCCCTATAAACAAAGAGATGATGCATTGGCTAAAGAACAGACCGACTGTATACCAACCCATGTCTGATTAATACTCTAGATAGATGGATAGAAGAGAAGTTGACACAGATTTGTATGTACATTTGGAGGCCAGGAGCCATCCACCAGTACTCTCACCGGCTGGAAGAGAATCCCTATTGTTTCAATTCGGTATGGCAGGAGAGCAAAATAGGACTTTGTCATCCACAGGAGCTCCCTTGCCGACCAAGGCAATTGGAGATTGTATTTTCTATTATTGGTGGCCAGCCAGCCAGCCTTCATAATTTAGTTGCTTTAGTGTCGGCAGCAGTTGATTTTTTTCTCTATTAGCTTTTAGTTTGTGTTACAGAACAAAAATGTGAAAGGAAATATAGTGTTGTGTACTAGATGTTTTCATTAACAACCAATCATCTGTTTTTGTTGTTGCTTGCACTGGTCCTAAATTACTAAATTCAGGCCTGGGTAAATGGCCTGTGCTCTTACTGGCCTTTTCAGATCGAGGTGTCTCAGCTGTTGCTGTGGTTGGCTCAATGGGTTGCAATCAGATGTTTGAACTCACACTGGTAGCCTAGACGCTCAAGAACTTGAATAGCTAGGTTGTGCAGATGGTGCCGTACCTAAGCATTAGTGACCATTAAAAGTAATAGGAGATACAACGGGAACAGCCCTTTATATGAATAAGGTATCATCCTCATGCCTCGGCTACAGACTGGGATTATCCATGATAATGGACCCTGTAGCTTAAGCTATAACTTGTTTCAAGTAAACCTCAAGTGTACATATTTACAGAGGGACTAGGGAATGGGTCCTGAGCTTTGCTACACCTACATGATATATTGGTAGAAGATGCTTATGAACACATGAAACTGAGCTGTGTGTTTATTCCTTGCTTTTACCTCTTGCACTTGCTAGCAGCTATTTAAGTTCAAGTATCTGCTCTATGTTATCATCCTCAATTCGACCGGAGTAGACAAAATGGCGAAGAGTAAAGTTGTTGGAATTCTGAAATGTGCATTGGCTGTGGCCTTGGACATCACTGCTGGAATACTCGGTAGCCAAGCCGAAGCTGCTCAAAACAAGGTGTGCTATCTTAATAAATATCTCCTCCTCTCTTTAACTCTATTATGATTGATGGTTTCATAGGTTTGAATGTTTGATGAATTTGCGATAAAAATGAAGGTGAGGCATTTGAAGCTGTGGCTATTTTGAGTGCAAGGAGCCAAGCCAGGAAGCCTTCCAATTAGAGGATTAGCGGCAGCTGTGCTATTATGTCTAGCTCATGTCATTATGAACTTATTTGGTGGCTGCCTTTGCATTTGTTCTGAAGAAGAGCTACACCGCGCCTCTACCAACAGGCAAAGTTCTGTCGCTCGCCTCATCCTCACTTGGTAATATCACATCTACAAAATCTACTCAAGTTCATCAGAGATTAAGGAACCAAAATCTACATCACAAGTACTTGAATCGAAGAGATTAAGGAAGCAGCTTCATTATCAGTCGATGAATGTAGAGGTTTTCTTGCGTACTTGAAGATTCTGAAATATTTCAAGATCAACCAGCTAGTAGTAACTTCATTATCAGTCAATGAATGTAGAGGTTTTCTTGCGTATTTTGAATTTGGAGGCAGAGTGGGCGTTGGAGCTGCTTCCGATTCATGAGTGGCGCCTCCACGATTTTCAAACTCGCAAATCATCGCCTCCTCCGACTCAAACCATATACCACTACTTCATCCGCTGCTGCTCATTTCTCAAACCATCAACCAACCCTTGCGTCTATACAATGCGGCACTCTGCTTCACTCCCTAACCGCCACCAAATCCAGCTCAACAGCTCCATGAAAAGGAAGTATGGTGAGAGATGACTAAGACTAAAATATTTTATTTAGAAAAAAAAGAAGAAGATATTTTTGGGACATCAAAAATAAGGTGGCATTAGCGTAGAAAGAGACAGTAAAAAACATACGAATATTATACTTAAAACATAGAGTTTTTTTCTTCTTCTTTTGTGCTGTACTTTTTTAGGCCTTAACAACAGCATCTCCACTAAATACAGGATTTTAATGACTCGACAACAACTTTATTGCACAAGCAACTTCATTTAATACACAACTGCCAACTTCATTGCTCAAGCAACTTCATTTAATACGTGGGGCATAATAAACAACCTTCACGCATGGATGCGGGAGAAATGAACAGCACCTAAATTGACACAAAAACACTTAGTTAAATATGGTGGAGGCAGGGTTTGAACCCTGGACCTCTGAGAAGTTTTTGTCTAACTCCTCAACCAATGGGACACCACCCCATTGGTTTTTGTGCTGTACTTTTAAAACATATAAATTTAATATTTTCGACGCAATAATCTACCCTAATAATAGAATACCATCTTCAGCACTTATAGCGACTGAAGTTTTCATTGCTAAAAAATCTAATTTCGTTGTTAAAATAGTTAGAGAATAAGACAAAAAAAATTAAAATTGTGTGGAATACATCAAAAAAAATTGAAGGGAATCGAATAGAGACATCAGAATAAAATACCTTAAAATCAAACAATATAGAGAATCAAATGAAAATATAAATAAAAAATCATATGTTTATACCGCGATCGTCATAGGTCACCTCTAGTAAATTAATAATAGTAATTAATAATAGTATTTGTGAATCAAGTCATTCGGTTTAATTAGGCAGTGGACTGGACCAATGCTGGCTCGGTCTGATTTTGACGAAACAAACCCAGATAACAAACAAGCGCCACCACTTTGCAGCGCCGCATGTATTCTCCGCCTCCGTAGAATCTCCACGAAAAAAAATGTTTTCAGGGATAGATGAGCGATACGCGGAGCAAGTCGCCGCCCTTCTTCAGCCTCCTACGCAACTTCAAGTCCGAGTACCTCATTTCTTCTTTTCTTATTTTGCAAAACCCTAATTTATTCAGCCAATTCATTGCTTGAATTAATGAATTTGACTCCAGAATGTGAGCGTGTCAAGTTTGTGATGGAGCTCTGCAAAAATTGATTTTTTTGTTTGTTTTCTATGTAGCCTTAGGGTTGTGCTGGGGATCTATTTAATTCACATTTTTCGGTTCTCTTTATGAACTTGTATAATGTGGTTGTTTTTGTTTCATGAATGTAGGAGTACTTTGACAAGCTTTTATCTGATAGGCAGATACTGGGACTCAAAGTGCAACAAAGTGCCGAGACCGGGAAGGGTATGTATGTCTCTGCAAGTGCAATTGCCATATTTCTCCCTTCTCTATGTAATTTATTTAAATGTAGGCCATGGGAATGGGACGTATACAAACTGAGACATTTTTGTTTGCAATTAAACTTTGTCCTTTAGGTATTTCTTACGAATCAAGCTATATAAGCAATAAAATGTGGGTATTGCTATAGTTAAAGATGAACCCTCTCTTGGGTTGTTACTTATATTGCATTTTCTTGCCTACTTATTCATGATTGCTGTCTCTAAGTTGAAAAATGCAGGTGTGTATGCAAATACAGACTTTCAAGAAGAGCAGGTTCTCTTCAGAGATCAAATGCTGTTTGGCATTCAACATTCGCATAACAAAGTAAGATAGTGAGCTACATGCAGTCATATGAGGTCACTGGGTTGGTTCACAAGACTGTTTTCAAATTAACTCGAAAGGATTGCCTCTTAACTTTTAATTTTGTAGATGGACTGCTTCGTTTGTAGTTTTTGCTACCGTTTTATCGGATCCATCGAAATTCAAATTGGGAAACAGCTCTATTTCCAGAGCTTAGGGATTTCAGTGGACAAAGGAGATCGTGATGGCAATTGTTCTCATGTATCAAATACCAGCTGTCAGACTGATTCACCTGATAATGAAGACAGCGTATATTCTGGAGATTGTGAAAGTTCTGATGAATGTGGTCCAAGTGTCTCAGGAGAGAAAATTCCTCTTCCGGTTGAGGTTATGGAGTCGTTGATGAATGGTGAATTAAAACTACCCCTCTCGGAAATATTCCCATTGCCATCAGTTGTACCTTGCCCTGGAGATTGTGGAGAAGCCTATTATTGCAGGTTTGTTTCTTCTTCTTCTTAGTTCTTTTACATTGTGCAACCATGTTGGTGATTCTGTGACCATGAAAAGCAGTTTCAGTGGATAGCTCACAATTTTAAAACAGTAATAACTAATTGGCTTGAGACTATCGATGCATAAATAGGTACTAGGTACAGTTTGTTGGCTAGCCAGTAAGGTGAAAGTTGGGGACTCCTGTATATTATGTGTCATTTCTTACATTGATTACTGCCTGACGAGGTAGAAGTTATCAGGAATATCATTATCCATCATTGCCGCTTATTGGGATGTGGGAGTTCACATACACAAAAAAAATGCATTTTCCATAATCCATACTTCACTATTCATCTCATGTTAAAAGCAAAAATGATTCTTAGTGCCATGTACTGTTACTTTCGGTTCTAGATCTGCATGAGTATATGCATATTTGTAATTTTAATTTCTCAAAGATTTTTCTTTGAACTTTAAATTGCTCATTGACCTAAGTCCTTCATCTGGAGAGATTCTATCCACAAATGATTGATGCAATGCTATTTCAAACACGATCTATATATACCAGTATTTGGCGCATGAATAATACTCCCTCCTCCCCATTTTAATTCTTACATATGGGTAGGTGCACAAAGATTACGAAAGTGTGAAAAAAATGAGAGTAGGTAGATGCTGATTGAAGAAAGAGAATGCCTGTGAGAGAAACAGTGAGTAAAATGAGTGGTTTGATTGATAATAAATGATGAAAGTGTGCAAAAAGTGAAGTAATGGTTAAATAGATACAATACACGTGTGAGTAAAAGTGAAGTGAATAATATTTCATTTTATGAAATGTAAGGTATATTTTGGGATACCCAAAAGGCAAATGTAAGGATTCTTAAGGCACAAACCGAGTAAATAACCTATAAACAATCTATAACTCACTTCTGGTACAAAAGTGTCCACATAGTCTTTTATGATTGTTAGAGCCTACTTAATTTGTTTCTGCTACACCTCTTTTGACTAACCTCACTCTGGTCTATGTGGCTTTCTGCTATTTTTCATTTGCATTCCTTCTGGTGGCAGTCACTCACTTATTAGGTCGTATTTCTGGACTCTTCAGCTTATCTTGTGCAAAAGCAGACTGGGAATGTTTTCACTCTTTGCTATGTGTTGGAACAAAAACAAAATCAATTTGCAGGGAGGCGCTTAAGCAGTTCATTGTTCATGCTAACGGTGAGGCTGAAGTTCAATGCCTTACAAGTCTTTATAGTATACGTTTGCATTTTGTTTCTCTGTATTGATGCAATTACTTTATTTCTCAGAAACTAATGATGTATTTCTCCTTGCTGCCAAGGTATGGCTTTACTTTTGAATTATAAAAAATAACATTAGATATTCTTTTCGACCACTGCGCTATAGATTAGACCAATAAACATTTACTTTGTCTGAAGCAATCCAAGGCTTGGCTCTTTGTGTTGATGTATCTGTTATACACATACCAATTATCAAGATTGTGGTGAGAAGAGAGTTTCTATAGCTGACATCATCTGTTGAGAGTTTCTATACCAATTGTACACTGAAACGAATGATATATTTCTCCTTGCTGCCAAGGTCATGAATGTATTATTTTTCATGCTAGTAAGATTTATGCAACTTGCAAGCGTATTCAGCAGCCAGCATGTCTATTGTCCAGGCTATTGCCTTCACCATTTTAAGGTACCATAAGCTTAAGGCAGCACATTCTGAGGAAACCAAGGATTCTGTTTCCACTTCCACTATATCTTTGCTCATGGAGGCATGGAAACCAATATCCATGGGGTACAAAAGAAGGTATAAAATTTTCCCTTGCTTCTGTATATAATCAATAGTAATATACTAATATGAAGAGTGTGGAAGAACGAAATCAGTTATCTTTTATCTATTCCAACTGTATATACTGTTTAATTTTAGTCCATACTCCAGTCTCTACTCTCTAGAATGCCTGGGTTGAAATACAACCCTTTATTGGTTAATATTGGTCCCCACTTAACTGGTCTATGTGCTTTAGCTGGTGGAACTGCATCGGTGAGCCAGATCCAGAAAATATTGGCAAAGTAGAAAGGAAGGAGTTAGCGCTCAAGGTAAGCCGTTCATGATAACATAAATAGCCAACATACATTGTTTTTTAGATTCACCATAAGACATTATGTATATTTTTCCGTTCTTGTTGTTTTTGCTCAGTCACTGCAATTTCTGAGGGATGCCATCTTTGATGAAGAATGTGGAGCATGTATCCTTATTAGGGATGAGCGTATGACTGTTTTGATAATGCATTAATTGAATAAATTTGACAAGTCCGAATCCTTGACCCACCTAGTGTTCACCCTTGAAATTTATGGTCACATTATCGGCATGTTTGAGTTGAACAATCTGTAAGTTATCTCCAATTATTGCAACAGTTGTGAAACCTGTTGTGACAACAGAAAACTGACAGCATGTATGGATAGGGACTTGGTAGTGGAATCACCAGTAGATGATTATATTCGGTTCATCACTGACCTTCCAGACCAGGACAAGGTAAGGACAGCACAATCTTGCACATAGAATAAATTTGAAGTAACATGAATCATCTTATATTTGTACCCTCACGCAGGAAGAGATTGAGGAAAACATCCGTCCTGTATTGGATGCTCTTGGTGATGATTGTACAAACTTGTGTCAAGGTATATTTAATTTTTATTGGATAGCTGTTACATTTTCCCATCATTTACAGCAGCTCTGCTACATTTTATTCAGTGGTCTGTTTCAAATGTCTGAATCATAATATCTGATTTCTTTTAATAGTTATTGTTTTTCTTGTACAAGTAAATTGGAGTCAGTCACTCTGCAGCCTTAGTGCCTGACTAATTTCGGTTCTTATTATGTAGGAACTGCATTCTATCCACTGCAAAGCTGCATGAACCACTCTTGTTTTCCTAACGCGAAGGCATTTAAGAGAGAGGAGGTATGCAGTATGCCCACTGCAATTGCGCTTGCAATTATTAATTTATAATGGTGAACCATCTGTCCATCTTATAGTTTTCTGTAATATATATCTTCCCTTTCAATCACAGGACAGGGATGGCCTAGCAACAGTTATTGCATCAAGACTAATTCGCAAAGGAGAGGAGGTAACCAACTCTATGGTCAACCCATTTCCCTATATAAGTATTTAGACGAAATTTGCTGTATATGGACTTGTTTGTTTCTGTTGCTTCAGATTACTATCTCCTACATTAATGAAGAATTACCTTATGAGGAGAGGCAACAAATTCTTGACGATTACAATTTCAGATGCAAGTGCTCTAAGTGTGTGAAGGATCAGAATCATCTATATGTCAGCTGACTGCTGAAGTATCAGTTGGCTCCCTGTGGAAATGTTTTGCTACGCATCTCCAGTATTCGTAGTTGTACCGAACTGCATAACCCAGAGATGACTCTTAAACCCACATCAAATGGTTTGTCAGTGTCGGTGTAATGTGCTTAGATGTTGTGCAACATCATTTTTGCTTCCCCAGCTTAATGCATTTCTTCCTCATTAATCAGGGTCGCGGATGCAACAGATGGATTTAACAGTGAACATGCCCGTCAGAGATTAACAGTGATGAAACACAAGGCTACTACACCTTGAACATGTGGCTTCCCATTCTGCAGCCTCTTGACAATCTTCTTGATTTTAAAGCAACTCATAAATCAGAGATCAAAATCAATCATTGACTTTTATTTGATGTATTATCGAAATAAAATATTTTAAAAAATATATGAAATCAGAATGCAAAATACAAAAACACTTTTTTCCGAATTTGGAAAAAAATTACATTTAAATTTGACATTTATTAATGCTGGAATGAGTGATACCTCACATTTTAAAAAGGAATCAATTTTGTTCATTAAGATTTGAATCCTTGATTTCAAGGAATGATAGAATAATTAAATATACACTAAACAACCAGGTTTCAAGATGATTCATTCCTCATTTCGATTCCTAGAATCATACCAAACAACCCCTGAGACAAGAACCCAAAGACTAAACGTAAACGACTTTGGACACCAGTGTCTTACTTCTAAATCAAGTCGCAAACATCCATTTCATGAAAAGCAGTAGAGTACATAAACCAAAAATATGCAAGCAGTAGTTTTATATCATTTCTCATGATTCTTGAATACAGGCATTCCTAAAGTAAGCAGAAAACAAATGAAAGCCAGCTGAAGAAGTTGAAAGTAAATTATTTCTATATTCATGAAATGGGTGATCAGAGTATATTTGCTCAGAGTTTTGTTATTTGATACATACCCAGTGAAACAGGATCAGTCAAGCTAAAGCAAGAGTATGTTCGCAATTCTCTACACCATTTATATGTCCTCATATGTTTACTTGAAAATAAATTCATACAAGTCCACACGACATATATATATACACGAATGGCATTACTCAATATGAAAAAAATTGATATCTTTTTTATCGAAAGCGAACAGTCGAAAATATTGGGAACAAAGAAGGGAAAAATAAACACCAGTTGAATGAAAAAAAAATCCAGAAATGTAACAGCAAACAATGCCAGCAAGAGGCATGTTTTGCATAGTGCATCTCTCCTTTTAGTTGACAATGGAACATTTCCTCCTTATTTCGCCGTCAGTGCCTGTAAGGACGCCAATCTTGCTCATTTTGATCATAGCTTTTGCACACACACACACAAAAAAAAACAGCACCATGATTAAGCGCTTGATGTTTCACATGGTTCCTGGTGAGTGGATGATCTAAAAGTGATGTATCTGACTGGAGCAAGCTCCTTCTTTGAGCCACGGAGGTGAAGTAATCTTCATCGAATCGTGTGGAGGTGCGGAAACAATTGTTTTGGTGTCGCCTTGCTTGCACTTCTCCTTCAGTTCGGCAATGAACCTTGGGTCCGTGTCACCTTTACCGGTGAAATTATATAACCTGTGTTTCGAATATACTGCAATGAGCGATACCAAAACAGTATAATGCAATGCAATGAGAGATACCAAGAGTGTGCCCATCTCCACCTGCATACTGGAAACTCAACTTGAAAAGTATTTACCAACGAAACTGCATCTCGAGTAACCAAAGTGAGAACAACTGCACATGATACTACATTCCCGCACTCCCTTTCGAGTGCGTCTTTCGCTGCGTCAATTACACTGTATCCTCTTAGGCTAAGGTTGGGGATGACATCTTTCTCAGCTTGAGTTGAGTTTGTGGAGTTCAAAAGAACAGAAGCATCGCATCCCTGTGAAAAATGAATCTGTATTGTCCAAATATATATTTTATACGGAAGATGGATTAACATATATAAAAAAGAAAAATTACCCGAAACAAAGCAGTCATGAAAGTGCATTCTTATTAGAGGGGCTGCAAGAGTCCTGTCACGCGCAATGTATCTAGCTGTAATTCTCTTGACAGTAGATTCTAAACCCGGGCATGACTTTCTGTAGAAATCGACTTTCAGCCAAGCACCTGAAGCTGCTACAAAAAAGCTGAAAGATGAAAATCAAGGGAAGAAGCTTATTGATCGCCATTATGTGTGATTGACGACGATATAGAAACTTATGATTTGATGATATCGTAGTGGTTTTTATAGCTGCATCAGGACTCTGTGTTTTCATCGTACAGAGACTTAATAATTCTCTGCATTATTCTGATACAGCTTCTTGTGAAGTAGTGGTTCGTCCAACATTCCTTTTAATTGCCAGCATGTATAAAATATTTTTGGGTTCTAAACGGTACTTATTATTTATTTTCGATTCATTGAAAACAGTGTCAATAATTGGATACTAAAAACCATGTTACTCTAATTTGATTGAAAGCTTCAAACAGATGATTGCTTGCCCTTAGATTAGGCCTAAGGTATATTAAATGGGAGTTGCACCAAACCTAAGGTTCTAGAATCAAGTTGCGGAGACATGTAGACTGCACATTTTTTCAAAATGTGGTTTGGTTTTTATATAAGCGTTGTTGGACGCCCAAAAATGGAATTTCTTTGTTGTCATCTCCTCTTGTCTAGTTTCATATTTTTTGGTCTGGTTATTATTTGCTCCTAGGTTGGCCTTTCTTTCAATGTGTCAGTTCGTTCAACCTGTGTTTCTCTCCATAAGTTCAGGCAGCCTTGGAGCCAGTCTCAAATACATTCGGAGTCTTATTGTACCCTAATTCAACTATCCATATTATTTTAGTCTAGTCTGAGAAATGTCAACCACCGTCAAATTGTTCCTTTGGCGATTGCTCTTCAAAAGCAGTACCCTTACGGAGGAAAAAATAGTCATATACACTAGAAAAGTTCCAAGTACAAATTGAACTCAGCAGAAGCATGGGGCTAAGAAATTAATGATCTAACCACACCATTTTTATTGTTATTTTTAATATCGAGTATCGACTAGCGTGAAGGTCGCCGGTGCTCCGGTGGGAATTTGCAGAGAAAGGGAAAATGTAAAAGGGGAATCTTTTTTCTTTATTGAAAAACAAAGGCGAATGCTTTATATAGATACACACTGTAGGTAATCACATTACCTATCCTCAACTATTGTTAAATAATATAATCTCCCCAAATACAATTAAAGACCAAGCCTTACACTTAACACAAATTGCAAATTGACCCCTGGTAGTGGTATATAAACACCACTAAGTTGACCTAAATGACTTCAGAATCTTCATCCAGCATCTGGATCTGCGACAGTAGCTCAACGAGGTTCAGGCGTAGCTGAGCGTGGCTGTCAGTTATCCGCAACATTTTTTTCCGATGGAAAGAAACAAAAGTCCTGAAATTGACAAGAAGATATCGGGTACTAGGTCCGAAACATTACATTTATATGAAAGGCACCGGTCAACATGATATCCTTTTATTGAAAGTGAAGACACAAAGAGTTTGAGAACAAAGAACATAGAAATCAACTTAAGTTGAATGATAATTAAAATCCAGAAAGGCAAAACAGCAAACAAATGCAGCAGAAGGCAGGTGCTGCTTTGTGCATCTCTTTTTAGTTGACAATGGAACATTTCCTCCTTATTTCGCTGTCAGTGTCAGTGAGAACGCCGATCCACGAGTTTATTTTTTTATTATTATATCCAGCTGTTGTCATTAGTAATAACGTTTCATTTGTTTAGAACTCATACTATTTTATACACATGTTGGCAGTTAAAAATTCGTTGGTTATATTCACAACACTTGTGCCACAACACTACTAATGCCTTTAAAGCTGTAACTTATAATGGATACAATTAAGTTTCCGTACAAGCCTTGAGTCAGAAGGGAGAGACCTGATGCTGCTATAATTGTCATGTCATTTGGCCTTAATATCATCAAACAACAAGTTTAAGTTTATAAAGACTTTTGATCGTCATCAATCAGAGACATAATGGCATTCATCAATAAGTGCAGTGTCCGATTGGAGCAGTCCCCTTCTTTGAGCCACAGCGGTGTGTGGCAGAGTGCGATCAAAGGGAGCAGCAGAGTTGGGGTTCCCTTTCTTGCACTTTTGCTTTAGCTGTGCAACGAACTTAGGGTTCAATATCGGGTCACTGTCACCTTTGCCGGTGAAATTATAAAGGGCGATTTTCGAATGAAGTGCAATAGGCGATACCAAGTCTGTGTCCTCCTATATAATAAAATGTGAAATCATTCATATGAACGCGGCAATAGTACAATACTTAATACTTATAACATCGGAAATGATAGGCAATAAATGTTACCAAAATTCAAAGAAAATTAAGATTTTTTTTCGGTAATATTGTACCTTAGTTGGTTTTTTTTTTTTTTTTGAAATAAAAAAAATATTGATCTGTTTGCCTTGATGTTAATATGATGAAAATAGGCAATAAAATAGGGGGTGGTTTATTGCTGTTTCCAGAATTAGCGGTAGATATATGCATTGCCTACTACGTACAGAAAAGATACAAGTGAATATTAAGAGATTAATCAGATTATGTTGACCCCAGATATTTATATATAAACAAAAGTAACAAATTATGAATCAACTGAAATTTTGTTGTTATATCCAACAATGGCAATCAGCTTGCTGATAAATGACTATATAAATTTGTCACTAGTGATTTAATATATTGTATAAAATCGACTATACCCTGGCTCAGAAAATATGCAACATAATATAATCATACACTGGAGCCTGCAGAATTTTTGTTAAGGCTCCGTTTGGTTGCGGGAAAAAAAATGAGGAAAGGAAAATTTTGAGTGAAAATGAAATTTTGTGTTTGGTTGTAAGGGGGGAAAATGCAAAAAATAGGCAAA
>JAWWMW010000002.1:86574-102870 GCA_035048345.1 Echeveria elegans | reverse complement strand
GGAGGAGAAGGGTCTTGAGGGAGGAGGATGAGGGTGGTGTTGGAGTGATTTGGCAGGGTAAAGATCGCATTTTTTTTCCTTTCTTGTTTTTGTCCGATGGAGCGGAGCGGAGGTGAGAGTTGAGTTTCCAGTTTTGTACATGTCCGAGGAATCGAGTCAAAGTCGCATCGGTGGACTAATGTTTGGTCCGTGGTCATATCACTTCGGATTTCGATTAGACAATCTTTTTTGTTCAAAAGAAATAAAAAGGATCAAAAACTCGTGGAAAATATTCGTATTATTTTTACGGAAAATTACCATCCATTTTGGGTTCGTTCTGCCAAGCTCACATTCGGTTGGACCAAAGAATAGCCCGGTCTGATTTCACAAGAAACTAACCCCAGAGAGCAACGAGCGCCACCAGTTTGCAGCGCCGCATCGGGAAAAAAATAAGAAGAGGATGGTTTCAGGGATAGAATATGCAGACCAAGTCGCCGCCCTTCTTCAGCCTCCCAGTCAACTTCATGTCAAAGTACCTCATTTCGCAAACTTCGATTTATTTATTCCATCAACTCTTCTGTCTGCTTCTCTATTTTTACTGCTCTTAATTCAGTACACTTAACTCAGTCCATTGGGTTCATTGTTTGAGTCTGTGAATTTGAATTCACAATTTGAGTGATGGGAGCACTGTGCTGTTTTAACTTTTAGCTTTTAAATAAAATTTGACCTTTTTTTTTGTTTCGTATAATTAATTTATGGATTTCAATGTAGCTTTAGTGTTGTGTTTATGCATTTAAGTGATCTATATTTTTCAGTTCCCTTTAGGCTCCGCTTGGTTGCGAGGAAAAAGAAGAGAAAAGGAAAATTTTGAGTGAAAATGAAATTATGTGTTTGGTCGTAAGGGAAAAAAATACAAAAAATAGGCAAATTGATCAAATTTTTCTTACAACTTTTTCATGAGAAAATGTTTTTCTTTTCCTCACTTTTTTCCCGCAACCAAACGGAGCCTTATGAACCTGTATAATTTGGTAGGTTTTGGTTTTTCATGAATGTAGGAATACTTTGACAAGCTTTTATCTGATAGGCAGATACTCGGACTCAAAGTGCAACAAAGTGCCGAGACCGGCAAGGGTATGTTTTTGACAGTGCAACTGCCTTCTGTCACGTACTTCTCCTTTCTTAGTGTAATTAGTATAATTCCATGTAAACAAACTGTTATGCATTTTAACATTTTCCTTTAGGTATATCTTACTAGTCTAGCTAAAGAAGTAATAATATCTTACATTTTTCTTTCTTCTTGCCTACTTATTCAGATTACTGTCTCAAAGTTGAAAAATACAGGTGTATATGCAAATATGGAATTCGAAGAAGAGCAAGTTGTCTTGAGAGATCAAATGCTGTTTGGCAATCAACATTCGTATAACAAAGTAATCATGCATTATTATCATGTCACTGGTTTCTTTTTACAACATTGTTTTGAAGAAGAACCCAAGTGTTTGCTTCTTAATTTTTTTTATTTTTTATTTTGTAGATGGACTGCTTTGTTTGTAGTTTTTGTTACCGTTTTATTGGTTCCATCGAAATTCAAATTGGGAAACAGCTCTATTTCCAGAGCTTAGGGATTTCAATGGACAAAGGAGAACTTAATGGGAATTGTTTTCATTCATCGAAAGCCAGCTGTGAGAGTGATTCTTCTGATAATGAAGATAGCGTTGGTTCTGGAGATTGTGACAGTTCTGATGAATGTGCTCCAAGCGTCTCAGGAGAGAAAATTCCTCTTCCCATTGAGGTTGTAGAGTCGTTGATGAATGGTGAATTAAGACTGCCCCTCTCAGAAAAATTCCCACTGCCATCAGTTGTACCTTGCCCTGGAGATTGTGGAGAAACATACTATTGCAGGTTTTTTACTTAAGTTTTTGCAAACATATTTGTATTTTTACTTTAGTTCATTAAAAGCAGCTTCGGTGGATAGCCCACAATTTTAAAGCAGTAATAATATCAACTAAAACTAGCTGGAGACACTCCATGCATAAGTTGTTACTAGGTAAAATTTGTCGATAAGCCAATTTCATGAAAGCTAACAAGGTATCAGGAAAATCATTACCTCGTCTAGTACCACCCAATGGGACATGGGAGTTCAATACGCAATAAAAAGCATGCATGTTCCATACTTCACAATTTATTTTATACGAAGGAAAAATGACTCATTGTGCTATATAATGTTTGTATCCAGCTATGTATCTGCATGCTTACATGTATGTTACTAGTTTTAAGATTCTAAGATCTTTCCCTAAACTTGAAATTAAATTGCTCATTGACATAATTATAATTCCTTCATCTGGGAAAGATTCTATCCACCAATGCTCGACGGAATAATATTTCATGCATGATTACACGCAGCAAATAGCAATTTTATGTAGTATGAATGATAAATAACCCATATGATATCTGTAACTCACTTCTGTTGCATAAGTGTCGTCATCTGCTCGTGTATGCTATTACTCATTCGCATTCCTTTGGTGGGAGTCAGTCACTAATAAGGTCGTGTTTGCATGCAGCTTATCTTGTGCAAAAGCAGACTGGGAAAGTTTTCACTCTTTGCTATGTGTGGGATCAAAATTGAAGTCAGTATGCAGGGAGGCTCTTAAACAATTCATTGATCATGCTAATGGTGAGGCTAAAATGCAATGCATCGAAAGTCCTCGTTGTATTTTTTGATTCTCTTTAGTTGATGCACTTCCTTTGTTCCCCAGAAACAAATGATATATTTCTCCTTGCTGCAAAGGTATGGTCTATCACTATTTATTTTCTTACAGATATTATATTATTTTCAATTATGAAAGGAAAAGATAGATATTCTTCTTGGCCACTATGCTGTAGATAAGACGAATAAACATTAACATTTTCGGAAGCAATCCTAGGCTTGGCCCTTTGAATTTATGTATCCGTTATACTCATACCAAATATCATACTTGTGGCGAGAAGAGAGTTTCTATTGCTGCCATCATCTTTTGAGAGTTGAGAATTGATGGATTATGATTGCCCTGTTTCATGCTAATAAGATTGATTGCAAGCATATTCAGATGCCTCGGCATGTCTGCTGTCCAGGCGATTGCTTTCACCATTTTAAGGTACCACAAACTCAAGGCAGCTCATTTTGAAGAAACTAAGGATTCCGTTATGTCCAACTCGACCAGTCTATCGCTGCTCATGGAGGCGTGGAAGCCAATATCTATGGGGTACAAAAAAGGGTATAAACTTTTCCTGGTTCTGATGTTCTGTGTATAATTGATAATAATATGAAGAACATGGAAGAAAGAAATCACTTATCTTTTACAATATTATCTATTCCACACGCATATTTAGTGTAATTTAATCTATATCATCTAGAATGCTGGGTAGAAACACAGCCCTCTCTTGATAAATATTGGTCATCGCCAAACTGTGCCTGTGTTTTAGGTGGTGGAACTGCACCAGTGAACCAGACCATACTGGTAAAGTAGGGAGGAAGGAGTTAGCACTTAAGGTACGTCGTCGTTCATGATAACATAAAGGAGCAACAGATTTTGTTTAATTTTAGACTGACCATAATAAATTATAAATATTTTTTTACGCTTGCGTTGCTATTGGTATTGCTCAGTCACTGCAATTTCTGAGGGAAGCCATCTTCGATGAAGAATGTGGAGCATGTATCCTTTTAGCGATGAGTCTGTTGTGGTTGTGATGTTACATGAATTGTACGAATCTATAAAGTCGGAATCCTTGACCCACCTAGTGTTCACCCTTGAAACTTATGGTCACATTATCGGCATGTTTGAGTTGAACAATCTGTAAGTTATCTTCAATTAATGCAACAGTAGATAACCTTTAGTTGCAAAAACTGATTGCGTGTATGGATAGGGACTTGATAGTTGAATCACCAGTAGATGATTACGTTCGGTTCATCACAGACCTTCCAGATGAGGAAAAGGTAAGGTTAACACAGTTGTACGCATTGAATATAATTTTGATGTAACATGAATCATCTTAAATTTATGACCTCCCATAGAAAGAGATCGAGGAAAACATCCGTCCCGTATTAGACGCCCTTGGTGATGATTATGCAAATTTGTGCCAAGGTATGCGTGAAATTCTATTAGATAGCTATCCCTTCTCTCCATCATTGATTGCAGAGTCTCGTTGTTCTATTTTGGCGTCAGTCGCTGTCGTGGGAAATATAATGAGACTTCAAATGCTTGAACCCTAGTCTCTGAAGTTGTTTATAGTTATCAGTTTTTCATGTAAAACTGGACTTCCTGTTAGACACCCGTCTGCAGCCAGTGCCTGACTTATTTCGATTCCTCTTTCTGTAGGCACTGCATTCTATCCACTGCAAAGCTGCATGAACCACTCTTGTTTTCCTAATGCAAAGGCATTCAAGAGAAAAGAGGTATGCACCGGATTGCGCTGGCAAAATAATTAAATTCGTATTGGCTGATACCATATAGTTTTATTCAACATTTATCTTTTCCCTTAAAATCACAGGACAGGGATGGCCTAGCAACAGTTATTGCATCAAGATCAATTCGGAAAGGAGAGGAGGTAACCAACTCTATGCTCGAACCGTTTTGTATAATTGCAATATAAGTATTTAGACAAAATTTGCCATGTAAGGACTTGTTTATTCGTTTTGTTTCAGATTACATTATTCGTTTTGTTTCAGATTACAATCTCCTACATTAATGAAGAACTACCTTTTGAGGAGCGGCAAGAACTTCTTGCAGACTACAATTTTAAATGCAAGTGCTCTAAGTGCGTGAAGGATCAGAGTCATTTGTATGTCAGCTGAAGTATGGCCTTGTTGAAACAATTTTCTATCTGTTTCCAGTAGTTGTAGCTGTATCAAACTCCAGAGCGCAGAGATGACTCTTAAACTGGCATCAAATATTTATGTTGACTAAGTTTGCAGTTTTAGCAGCGTGTGCATCATCATTTTTTTAGTGCCACAACTTCATGCATCTCCTCTTCATTAATCAGGTTTGCCGGTGCAACAAATTCATTTGACAGTGAACATATGTATCAGCGCCTGTTGATTTGCTGTAAAGCAAGAATTCATATTTATACTTGTAATTTCATATGATTCCAGAAATGCATTTATATGAAAATCATCAGTCAACCCGAAAAAAAAGATCGATATCCATTTATTGAAAGTGAATATGGAAAAAGGAAACAGAGAAATCAACTTCAAGTTGAATGAAGAAAATCCAAAAAAACAACAGCAAACCAGGCAGGAAGCATGCATTGCATCGCATTGCATTGTGCATCTCCTTTTTAGTTGATAACAGAACATTTCTTCCTTATTTCACCGTCGGTGCCGGTAAGGACGCCAATCTTGCTCATTTTGATCATAGCTTTTCCAAAGTCATATATGAAGTCAGCGCCGCCATTGAGTGCTTGACGTTTCACATAGTTTCTGGTGAGAGGATGGTCTAAAAGTGCGGTATCAGATTGGAGCAAGCCTCTTCTTTGAGCTACTGAGGTGTAGTAATCTTCATCAAATCGGGTGGGGGTACGATCAAAAGAAACGAATGATTTGGTATCACCTTGCTTGCACTTCAACTTCAGCTGAGCAATGAATCTTGAGTCTAATGTTGGGTCAGTATCACCTTTACCGGTGAAATTATACAAACGGTTTTCAAATGAAGTGCAATGCGCGATACCAAGAGTGTGCCCACCTGCATGCATACAATACAAATGTGTTGATCATTAAGTTCAAATGGGTCAGTTCAAGAATCAAAAGCCATCGAACGAATAGCCATACCGGATAAAACAACAAGATCCTTCGTGTTCAAACCCTTGGAAGCAAAACTTGTGATCAGTGTTGATATGTTGGCAAAAAATGGGGGAAGGTTTAACAATGCGTCAAGTGCGATCGACTGGTTTCCATCTCTTCGTCCGAGCGGGACTTCCCAGTATGGCCCGTATATCTGAAATGCATTGTCAAAATTAGGAACAAAAATGTTAACTCAATCATATACACAATCATGGTGCAGTGTATCCGAAACTATAACTGAATATACCAATGAAACCGCATCACGAGCAACCAAAGTGAGAACATCTGCGCAGGACACTACGTTCCCACATTCCCTCTCGAGTGCATCTTTCACTGCGTCAATGACGCTGAATCCTCTAAGGCTAAGGTTAGGGATGGCATCTTTCTCAGCTTGAGTTGAGTTTGTGGAGTTCAAAAGAACAGAAGCATCACATCCCTGTTCAAAATCATGAAAAATGAAAATATAATTTCCAAAAGGAATATTTGATACTAGAGTTGATTGACAGTTACAGAAAAAGGAAAAATAAAAGTACTCGAACGAAGCAGTCATGAAAATGCATTCTCAGTAGAGGGGCAGCAAGAGTCCTGTCTCTCGCAATGTATCTTGCTGTAATTCTCCTGACAGTATTTTCAACCCCCGGACATGACTTCTTATAGTACCCAACTTTCAAGGGAGCAGCAGAAGCTACTACAAGAAGCTGAAAGACAAAAATCAAGGACATAAGCTTATTGATCGCCATTATGTGTGATTGAAGATCAAATGCCTGCCTTGATAGAGAAGTAGAGACTTGTAAGTTGATGACATCCATCCCAAATGTGATGGTATTTATAGCAGCATCAGGACTCTCCGTGATGATTTGTTTCGCATAAAAACATAAACTTAGTTGTCTGCACTTTCATGTTACAGCTTTTTGTGACATTTCTTATAACCTCTTACATGTATACAATATTACTATGAGTTTGGTTAAATAAATTCATGCCGACAGTTGGATATTAAAAACATTGGTAGACTTGTACTCTTATTTTGGCGAAAGGGTTTATTTTGAAAACAACGAACTGGGACGCCAATGCGCGTAGAATCAAGTTGCAGACACATGTAAATACACAGCACATTTTCTAATATACGGTTTGGCTATTAAACTAAACTAATAGATTTTACAGATGATTTCTTGAGAACTCGATTTTTACTAGAGTTTTCGACAAGATATGTTTTCTTTGGGGGGGTTTTCCAAACAAAAATGCAGATTTCATTTTCAGAGAAATCTTAACCCAAACAGAATCATCCCACTGTTGACAATAAACAAAGCTACATGTTCGATCCTGTTCTGGCCATTAAATCCTTTTCTTTTTTTTTATATTACATAAGTTTGGAACTCAAACGTACTATTTTATACACATGTTGGCAGTTAAAGAAATCTAATGCTGGTGATATTCAAAATGAGCAAGATCGGTGTTCTTTACTGGCACGCCATGACTGTCCGAATACGGAGGAAATGTTCTGTTGTCAACTAAAAAGAGAGAACGAGACTCATCTTGACGACATGTTTATGCTGTTGCTTGCATTTAACCCAATGCATTTATCTATTTTCATCTATCCAATTTCAGTGAAATCATATCAAGTTTCTATCATCATATAAACCAAATGCCTTTTTCTATACATAAATGTTTGTACACTTGGGAATAATTTACATATGCAAATATAACTTAGGGTAGAGATCAGGTAAAAAAAGCTGGGTATAATTTTCTGATATGCTGTCCAACAGATAGGGGCAGAGTGTGCCGAAGTTTTAAGGATTTAAAACCTGGGTATAATTTCATCTTTCGACCAGAACTAACTGAATATATATGATGTGTGCCAATGTTTTGAGCATCAAGTTTTTGTTCTCTGGGTATTGAGAAAAAATAAACACAAGTTTTGGTCTCTGATTACTATTATGTAATCTGAGCATACCTGTTTGTTACAAGGGTCCAAGAAAGTACACCAGGCATCAAACCTTCCCAAATTCCCCAGTAGAGACACAAACATGTCGCCGAAATATTTGTAAGACAGAATGACATATTTTGCATTGTCTATATACATATAAATGACAAACTTGAAAAAGTTTATTATAAGTGAATAATCAGAAAGTTACACAACCGTGCACCATTATCAGGTGTCATAGAAACATTTCGTCAAAATGATATGAAAAACTTCGAGAAAGTAATATAATGAATTGCAGGAATGCATCTGTGGAGGAGCCGTCGAGTTAGTTGACAAGAGAACATTTCTTCCTTATCTGCCCATTTTTCCCGGTAAGGACGCCAATGTTTCCCATTTTGATCATGGATGTTCCAAAATCCTTTAGAAAATCAGCACCGCGGTTAAATGATTGGCGTTTTACGTAGTTTCTTGTATATGAGTTGTCCATGAGTGCAGTGTCTGACTGGAGCAGTCCTCTTCTTTGAGCCACAGAGGTGTAATAATCTTCATCAAACCGTGTGGCGGTGCGATCAAGGGGAGAAGCAGCGTTGGAGTTCCCTCGCTTGCATTGTTGCTTTAGCTGTGCGACAAACTTACGGTCCAATGTAGGGTCAGTGTCACCTTTGCCAGTGAAGTTATAAAGGCGATTTTCAAATGAAGTACAATGGGCGATACCAAGTGTGTGTCCTCCTGTATATTCAAATTTAAAATCATAAAAATACTTGAAACTCATAAGTCATAGAGCATCGGGAGTGATGATAGGCAAACGTGGAACCTGATAAGACAACAAGATCCTTCACGTTCAAACCCTTGGAGGCAAAACTTGTTATGAGTGCAGAGATATTTGCGAAAAAAGGAGGAAGGTTTGTTAGTGCCTCAAGTTCGATGGATTTGGTTCCATCTCTTCGTCCGAGTGGGACTTGCCAGTATGGCCCATAGATCTAAGTATAAGGGAAAATGTCAAAGGGAAGTATTAGATCATCCGGAGGTGTACAAGGGATATACACACCACACCATGTACGAAAGAAGTGCATTTTAATTTTTTGATGACAGTAATGTGTGGCATACCAATGAAACTGCATCTCTTGCTACCAGAGTCAGAATATCTGCGCATGACACTACATTTGGGCATTCCTTCTCTAGTGCATCTTTTACTGCTTCGATGACGTTGAATCCTCTAAGACTAAGGTTGGGGATTGCATCTTTCTCAGCTTTACTTGTCTTTGTGGAATTCAAAAGGACTGAACCATCACAACCCTGTGCAAAGAATGAAATAGTATGACATTTGAATAAACTTCATACATACAATATCCTGAAAATTAAGGTTTTTTGCACAAAGACTATACTCGAACAAAGCAGTCATGGAAATGCATTCTCAAAAGTGGGGCAGCGAGAGTCGTGTCGTGCCAAATGAAGTTAGCTGTGGTTTTCTTGACAATAGTCTCTAGCCTTGGGCAGGACTTCTTATAGAAACCAACACTCAAAGGGGAAGCAACTGCAAAAGAAGCAAGAACCATATGGAAGATAAAAACCAGTGGAACAAGCTTATTGATCCCCATTATGCGTGTTCCGCAGTTAGATGATAAAACTCGTTAGAGAATATACACAAATGTACAATCGTGTATATATCTCTAACAAAACTGGCTTTATGAAACTGTGTGAGTTTCTGATCAGCCAGAATGTGGTTTTATAGCTGTGTTATGTGACCTGAATTATTCCATGGAAACTGATGTTGTTAATGAGAATTAGTTGTCTGCATTACATTTTATTGCCTTCATGATAAGTAGTGGTAGAGGTGTCTGAATTCATGTTTTTAAGAAATAATGAACATGTTTTTAGTATTTCCTTGTATTTTTCTACAACACTTTGGATTACAGAAGAAAAAAAAAGGCTGAGGATATGGACGTGTTAGGCATTTGGTCTTCTGTTTGGCCCTTGAAAATATTGTAGAGTCCTAATTCTGTTCGATTTGCAAGTTGTTAATACTTGTAATTTAGCCTCAAAAAACCTGCCTTTTTATTGATGATTTGACGCCATCGTAGGTACAGTACATAACTAGTGATTTAAAAGATTATGTTTGTTTTTGATCATTATGAAGATTAGCAAACAGCAGCTGATCAGATATACGCAAACAGATAGGAAAGTTTAGTGAATTAGATACAACAAAATAGAAACAGATTGCTGTAATGAAATTTCTCTTGTGAATAACCTGGATACCTTTTCGAAGAATTGATTTCAAAAAAAAAAAAATACTTATATTCACATTGGCACTGATCAAATCCATAATCTCTTTGGATTATTATCTTAAAACTGGAACTTGCATTAGATGGTTTATTTGCAATTACACAAAGCAGATAGTTTTCGCGCCTTATATGCATCATATCTGTGGTAGGGTATCATAATTCATAACCTGTGCTGAAATTTTTCCGAGTCTAATTATGAAGAAAAGAAACTTCATAAAAATATTTTCTTTTTTACTAGTTGATGGTTTATCTCTGTCATCTTGTCTGTGGTGACTTCTGTTCATCTGTCATGTGTAAGATGCCGAAGAAGATTGATTCCATACTATGAAATTACACTTTCCTAAAATGAAGCATATCGCGCGTTATCATCGTGGTAGGGAAAAATGTTCTTGTTCTCCTCGAGGTCTTGAGAGTGTCACTAATGTTATGTTATGAAAAAGCTTTCAAAATAAAAACAAATAACAATGAAAAGCCAAAAAATGCATTTGAGTCACTGTTGAATATTCTTGAAGATTTATAAAATTCAAGTAATATAATCAATGTAAACAGAATTGAGACATTTTATGTAAAGAGAATAAACCAATAGGCAGAACAGAAACAACAGCAAACTTGCCGAAGGACAAGGGAAAGTATAAATCTTAAACATTCACATTTTCATGGAGCTCATTTTTCAGTTGACCAGAGAACATTTCTTCCTTATTTGCCCATTTTCCCCGGTAAGGACGCCAATTTTGCTCATCTTGATCATAGATATTCCAAAATCATGTATGAAATCAGCACCGCGGTTAGAAGATTGACTTTCTAAGTAATTTCTGGTAAAATTGTTGTCTAAGAGTGCAGTGTCGGATTGGAGTAGCCCCCTTCTTTGAGCCACAGAAGTGTAGTAATTTTCATCGAATCGCGTGGCAGTGCCATCAAAGGTAACAGCAGAGCTAGGGTTCCCTTTCTTGCATTTCTGTTTCAGTTGTGCAACAAAGCTAGGGTCCAATGTCGGGTCAGTGTCACCTTTGCCAGTGAAGTTATAAAGGCGATCTTCGAATGAAGTGCAATGAGCTATACCAAGTGTATGGCCACCTGTGTATTAAAATGTAAAAACATTAACATGGGCATGTCAATGATACAAAAGACTTCAATTCATGATGTGAGAAAATATATGCAAACCTGACAAAACCACAAGATCTTTCACATCCAAACCCTTGGAGGAAAAAATTGTTATGAGTGAGGAGATGTTAGCGAAAAAAGGAGGAAGATTTGTTAGTGCCTCAAGTGCGATGGATTCGGTTCCATCTCTTCGTCCAAGTGGGACTTGCCAGTATGGTCCATAAACCTAAGTGTAAGGGGATATGACAAAGGAAAGTATCAGATCATCAGGAGGTATACTAGGGATATACACGTTGTATAGAAATAATGTGACATACCAATGTAACTGCATCTCGAGCTACCAGACTCAGAATATCTGCGCACGACACTGTATCAGGGCATTCCTTCTCTAGTGCGTCTTTTACTGCATCGATGACTTCGTAACCTCTAAGGCTAAGGTTGGGGGCTGCATCTTTCTCAGCTTTACTTGTCTTTGTGGAGTTCAAAAGGACTGAACCATCACAACCCTGTGCAAAGAATGAAATAGTATGACATTTGGATAAACTTCATACATACAATATTCTGAAATCAAGGTTTTTTTGCAAAAAAAGACTTTACTCGAACAAAGCAGTCATGGAAATGCAGCCTCAAAAGTGGTCCAGCGAGAGTCCTGTCGCGCAAAAGGAACTCAGATGTGATGCTCTTCACGATAGTCTCGAGCCTCGGGCAAGACTTCTTATAGAAACAAGTACTCATTGAAGCAGCTTCTGAATTAACCATAACCACTTGCAAGATCAAAATCAAGGGAAGAAATTTTATGATCCCCATTATGTCTGTCGGAGATTCGGACAAAACAAATAAATTTACTAGACAGCAAAACTTGTGATTTATATGTTCCATGGAATTTGAGGTTTGTGTTGAGAAGGAGAAGTAGTTGCCTGCATTACTTGTTATTGCTTTCCTGGAAGTAGTGGCTAACTTGAACGTATTCACTTCATAATTTATTTGAGTTTCAATTTTTTATTGACTTGAAGAGATTAAAAAACACAGACTCAGAAAATATTAATCGAAAGTCTACGACCTGGTGTTAAGGTTAAGGTGATACCCAAAGTCTCCAGCCCTTCATACAGGCAAGTCCCACTCAGACGAAGAGACGGAAACCAGTCGATCAAGCTTGATAAACCTTCCTCCATTTTTTGCAAACATATCAACATTGATAACAAGTTTTGCTTCCAAGGGTTTAAACGTGAAGGATCTCCTTGTTTTATCCGGAATGGCTGTCATTTTTATAATGTACATTATGGATTCAATAGGTGGTGTATAATTGACATTTTAGTCTAGATGATTTACGATTTGATATGCATGCAGTTGCGCACACACTTGGTATCGCGCATTGCACTTATTAGTTCGAAACCCGTTTGTAAGGCAACACAGACCCAACGTTGGACCCAAGCTAAGATCATTATTCATTCCCAAACTGAAGAAGAAATGCAAGCAAGGTGACACCAAAATATCTGTTTCCTTAGATCGCACCACCACAGTATTTGATGTAGATTATTACACCTCTGTGTCTCAAAGAAAGGGCTTACGTCTCTGTATTATTTCATTCAACCTGAGTTTTGCGTTCTTTCCATTTCTTTCTTTTGATACACTCCGAAGAAAAGTCACAGAGTTCGTCCATAATTGGTGTTTTTTTCCTTCTAATTTTGTAAGTTGGATGTCACCAACATTTATTTATTAATAAAATTGACATCTTCCGTAAATGATTTTTTACAAAAGTGACAAGTATATCACACGACGTCATTTCGAGGGCCATAATGACCCTCAAAATATCGACAATGGAGATATTATCATTTTCATATTTAAGAGCTGTGATGATGCTAACAATGCTACACTCCCATAGCTTCCCTATAATGAGATGAATGAAGAAAATGAATAGCTAGGGCATACCTTGGATACTCTAATAAAAAAATCGGCTATTTTCATCCAATTATATACGGAGTGATTAGTCTTCATCTTCGTGATCAGAATAGATAATTAAATTATGATGCTAACAATGTCACACTCTCATAGCTTTCCTATAATGAGATGAATGAAAAAAATGAATAGCAAGGGCATACCTTGGATACTCTAATAAAAAAAATCGGCTATTTTCATCCAATTATATACGGAGTGATTAGTCTTCATCTTCGTGATCAGACTAGATAATTATTTCTGGCTGAGTTTTGAAATGAAGTCTAGCTTGGGTCTCCGCTGAAAAACAAAATCTGAATTTTTCATCTTTGTAGTATGAGAGGTACGGACAGATCACCTTAACTCCATGTTATTCAGATTGTTAACCGACAACTTATTAGCTTGCTTCTCGATATTGGATACGGACTGATCCGTTACCATATTTGAATTGGATGGTTCGTCCGTTGAATGAATATGCATTGTGACACTATCAGGATTAAGTTAGGATCAGTTCCATGCACAACAATTGCCATGCTACAGTACTATCAACCTTTTGAGTAACCGGAGGCAACTCAGTCTCGCTCTGTTCCGTCCCATCTCGAGACACGATATCACTCTCTAAAGGAGCAGCTCCTGAATTCTCCATCCGATTCACTGTATTCACTAGGGTGGCCAGAGTCGGCCATACTTGCCGGAGAGGGCGGATCTGGATGGAAGAAGTTAACGGAAACCTTAGGAGGTCTCCGTGACTAAACAGCGAAGGTGTCGTGGAGTTCATTTTCTTCCAATTCAGTTACAAGTTAGATGAGGAAACTCGTTATGAAATACTGTATCTTTCGTCGATGCAACAAATAAAAATTTATAAACATGATGAGAAACTGACGTTAGAACAAAGACTTTTTTTTCGATTACAGGACAAAGATTTTCTGTAATGTGCTTCATATTTGTAAATCTTTTTTTTTTATCTTCAACTTCGTAAATCAGCACAATGAACTTTTATATGGTTCTTATATCGTACGAAGAGTTATATATCTGATTTATGATGCTTCGAACCAAGCTACGGAAACATGATATAAAATGATTAATACATACCCATTTCCCAAGTACAAAAAGAATGCAATGCACAAATTTAAGCAGGATTTGAACCTATAAAAGGTCACCAATATTCATAGGAAATTAGAGATAGCAGCATTGCTTTCAAATGGGCATCAATGGTATGTAAATGGCTAAATGCACAGGTTTTGATGTAGTTTGGCTACAAGAAAGGACGGCCGAACTCAAAAACGATATGAGAAACCTTAATTTCTTCTTGTAATTTAATCTCAAAAAACGTAGTTTGCCGATTACAAAACTGTAACGACGCTTAAATAGCCAAATTTAGGGTTTATGAAATACTTAAATAAAATAAACTATTAAATTATGAAATTGCCCTCCGATAGTAAAACACCAATTTGAGGACCGAAACGACCCCGAATTGACGTGTGACACCATCAGTCCTGAGCAAAGCTGAGGTGTTCTGCTGCTCCCAGGACCGTTTCCCATGCACCGACCAAATTTCAGTCCGATCGGACACCGCCTCGGGTTGTTGCAGACAGATAATTCCCCGAAAAAACCACACCTCTCTCTGCATCAGGTTTTATTCAGTAAAAATATTTTTCTGATTGGAAATTGCATTGATGTCAAAATGATAACAATAGGAATAAATTAGAGGTCGGTTGTTTTGGCCAGTTTCAGACTTAGGAGTACATATATTCTCCTTTTATATAGAAAAATAAAGAAATAAATCAACAAGTATATTTAAGTTGCACAAGTATCAAAATATAAACTGATATTCAACTGATATTTTGTTGTTTCATATTCAACAATAAGTGCTTGCAGATTAATAACTGTAAAAATTTGTCACCCAATGATTCATTCTGTTGTATAAATCCATTAGAGCCTACAGAAGTTTTGCGTTAAAGAATCTGCAGCATGGAAAGTAGTCAAATGGCTCGACGAAGGCATAATCGACGATGCCTTAAGATTTTTTGTGGTGTTACTGCCATCATTATAGTCATTATAGTTATCGTTTCCATGACACTTGCGTTAACTGTGTTCAAGCCTGATGATCCAGAGATCAATGCACGCACGAAAGGCACACAGAATATTCAGGTAACGTTATTCCCAAAGCTTAGTGTAAATGCTACATTTGACATGGAGGTGACGATAAAGAACCCAAACTACGGAAGCTTAGAGTTCGGAAATACTATCTCGAATCTGGATTATCATGGTGATATTGTAGCCAAATTTCCAATGGGTTCGCATAATGTGCCTGCTAGGGGTCAGGTAAGTCTAAGGATTTCGGTAAGCGTCATGGGCGATAAGATCGTGTCGAGTCCTTTTCTTATAGGCGATGTTGGTCTAGGAAGCCTTAATTTTACGTCTGAATCTGCTCTCCTCGGAAAAGTATCTGTTTGGAATCTGCTAAAATTCAAGGCTACTGCTTACAACAGTTGTAACATTTCGGTGTTCCTTGCAACTCAGAATGTAATCTCCTCTTGCAAATCTACTTTACAACTGTAATTTGTTTATATGGTTGAAATCATCTTTCCTGGTTTCCAAATAACTGATGTACTCCGCGGTTAAGCGTGCTTGGACGAGAGCAGTAGCAGGATGGGTGACCACCTGAAAAGTTTTCGTGTAAGTACCCATGAATCAAAAAAAAATCACTGATTTAAATGTAAATCAATATTCCTCTCTCCATGTTAACGGATATTTGTATGTTGTTACTTGTTCGAGCAAGTACTGTTAAAAGCTCGATTTTCTGAAATATTCACTGACAGCTTAAAAGTCACATACGCGTGTTTCAGAGCTGAGAATTTGGCATTAGAAAAAACTGACTAATCATTAAAAATCAGTACAAACAATTAGTCCCTTTCTGCAGGTATAACTCGCAAAATGTGGAACAAAGTAGTAATCGACACGTATTTGTCTTATAAAACAGTCAATAATTAAACAATGATACAAAAAAAGATTTGGAGACAAGATTATGAGATACTATTTCAACACATTATAAAGATAGTATGACGGAGACATACGGAAGATATAATTTATTGCCATAATGAAATGGTTTAATGGGTAGGCTGTCTGAAAATAAAGCTGGGTAAGGATTATAAATTTGTCTCATATAGATATCGGTTCATCTGTCGCTCTAGACATCATTAGCGAATAGGGAGGGGATCAGGTACAAAGTACCCAAAATATACAAAGTGTTAAGGAATTGTGATCGT
>JAWWMW010000002.1:66097-77431 GCA_035048345.1 Echeveria elegans | reverse complement strand
AATCAGCGACCACGTGGACGCTAAATACGTTTAGAAGGAATTAGCGACCACACAGTTAGCGACCAGCGTTCCAAAATTAGCGACCAGAATTATGGTCGCTAAATGTTGCTTTTTTTTGTAGTGACGACGTTTAAAGTTCGTAACTTGTTCTATTGATCTAAAAGATCTGCCCGATTGTGATATGAATATTGCAGCATTGAAATTATATATAAAGAAGCAAATCGAGACATAGAAAACCTCACCTCTAAATTTAACGGCTTCTTGTAGCTTGAACTGGTGTACCAAGAAATTTAGTCGAAAAATAGGTATTCGTTTCCTTTATTTGTTTGCGCACGTTAGAGTTAGTTTGAATCAAGAGTCTTTAAGGTGAGAGAAGACTTACAGTCACTAGTGCTTGGAGATTGTATTGAGTTTATTAACGGAAATCATCCGTCGACAGCCACCCGTAAAATTCAATATTACTCAGATACACCCATTAAAACATTTTTTTACCAACAATCACATTTTAAAATAAATCTTGTAAAAATCCACCCGTCGGCAATTTAAAAACACCCACCATTGACAATTTGTTCAAAACAATTCATAAAAAATTAAAAATATTTAAAACTTAAGAAAACAAATATTGAAAAGTCACCCATTTAGTTTCATATTTAAAAAAATATATGCCTTAAGAATATTTTTGTATAAATTTAATTTGATATTTCAAAATTTTATCAAATTTTAACACAAAATTTTATAAAAAATATAACACAATTGTTTAATAATTTTCAATTATTTTTTGTACGTCTTTGAATTTTAAAGAATATTTTAAATTTTGTTTTTTATTTTTAAATATAAATGTTTTTACAAAACTTGACTTTCCCGTTATATTTCATATAAACAATTAATAAATATAACACATAAAACTAAAAAAATTCTGTTAAAATTGAGTGACATTCAAAACAATAATTGAAAACTATTAAATATTTTTCATATATTTTTGATAAAATATTATGCTAAACTTTGGTAAATTTTTGAAATATCAAATCAAACTTAAACAAAAATATTCTTAAAGCATAATTTTTTGTTAAATATGAAACTAAATAGATGACTTTTTAATATATATTTTTAAAGTTTTGAATATTTTTTATTTATTTTTATTTTTTTACGAATTGTTTTAAACAAATTGTCGACGTGTGACTGTTTTTAAATTGCCAATGAGTGGGTTTTTACAAAAAAAAATAGTGAGGGGTTTTTGGTAAAAAAAATTATGTATGTCTGAGTAATACTGAGTGGTTTCTGAAAAAATCAATATTTTTATGGGTGGTTTTCGACATTAAACCCTTCATTATAATATTTACCTGACACTATTAACTAGCTAAGAAGGGGATGTGAAAACAATAAAGATTGGCATGTGTTTTTTAATTGTTGGTGGAGTCGGGTATGTTGGAACAAGCTGAGTCTGAGTTTCTTGTACAACTTTTCATGTATTGATCCTGGTTCAGGGATGTGGTTACCTGCAAAGGAACTGATCGGAACCGGAAGAAGAAATTCAAAATCGGAGAAGAAGAGAAGGATCAGAGACAGAGACGAAGGTGTTGTTTCTGTGGTAGGTGATGACAAATTTTGGACATATATGAAGATAGACAAGAAGCGTCATAAAAGGGATGAAGATTGTCATCAGAGAAGAAGAATCAATGATTCCCTTAAAGTGAAGAAGTTCTAATGAATTTGAAAACTAGCCAGAATTTAAAAACAGAGCGAGTTGGTGGCGTTCCTTGACGAGCTTGAGAAGAAAAAAGAATTAAGGAAGACGAGATTTGGAAGCGGAATGATATTAGGAAACTCCCAGATATTCGGATATTCGGATTCTAGTGTTACTCGGACTTTAGCAATTCATCCAGCTTTCCTAATCCGAATAGAAAATCGAAGGAGGCCATATATGATGTATCAGTGTTAGAACATGAACTTATTGGGATTTTTTTATGAATTCGTATGCTAAAATTGTTGATTCACAATATGGCTTCGTTTTGTCTGTCTTTAATTGAGGCTGAATGCAGCAGGTGTTAACTTATCGAGCATATATGTGTGCTCGGACAATTGAGCTGCAGGTCGTCTTGCTAACAAAGCTATACAAGAAAACTGTAAAGGGAGTGATCTGAAGGCTATTCCATTTGGCAGCAGCTTCTCCATAGTTGCTAGGATGTTTATTTTCTGTTGCACTATCTTTGTTAGTGTTTCTGTTGCACTATCTTTGCCCTTCAATCGAAAAAAATAATTTCTGGGATAGATTGAATTGGTTTTGATCCAGTCGAAATCCTGCAGTGGATACTGAGAGTACAATAAGCATTACCTTCAGAAGCATCCTTCAAGTTTGTTTATCTTAAGAACCTCTAACTACAGTGAACCTGTTGTTGCATTGAAGCCAAAAGCAGTCACACAAACACAGCCATACTGATTTTACCATACCCTAGCTGTACCCAAACATTTACACATTTTTCTGCTACTCCCATGGCATGCCCATAATATTACTTTACTTCATGAAGAACAGAACAGAAAAAAATCTGCACTTTCAGTCAAAAGATGGAGAATGATACCAAGAAAGACACATATGTTAAAGTCATATATCTGATAGTACTTGTCTCCAGAATTCACATTACATTACAACTTGTGTATCTAATGTCCTACACATTTCAACAGAGTGGCACTTTTGTTGGGGTGGTCCAGATTGCAGATTGCAGATTGCAGAGTGCAGAGCAGAGGCCATTAAGTAAAGAATACTCTAATTGGGTAGAAATGGCAACATCCAAGTATGGGAAACTTCACAATGGCTTTATTATGACCCCTTTCCTTTAAACTTCCTTGTCAGCCCTTGCCCTAGAGCTAGCCAACAATTTATTGAACCTCAACTAACTTCCTTAACCTGAAAACAACACATCAACAACAATAAAATCCCCCTCCTTCCATCTGCAAAATAATCTCAGGTCTCACAACTCAACAACCCCATCAGCCACCACATTGCATGACACAAATGACATCAACTAAAACAACATTTCAAACACATGCACTTCATTTTACATTCCTCTCCATGTTTCTGATGATCCATTTAGCTTATGTTGGTAGTAATAAGGTCCCAGCGATTGTTGTATTCGGAGACTCATCGGTTGATGCTGGAAATAACAACCAGATTTCAACTGTTCTGAAAAGTAACTTTGAGCCTTATGGTAGGGACTTTGTTGGAAGCAAGCCGACTGGAAGATTTTGTAATGGAAGAATTCCTCCTGACTTTATCTCTGAAGCGTTTGGCCTTAAGCCCATTGTCCCAGCTTACTTGGACCCAAGCTATAGTATTGCTGATTTTGCCACTGGTGTTTGTTTTGCATCAGCTGGAACTGGCTTTGACAATGTCACTTCTGACGTCCTAGTAAGTCCTAATTACATGCATGAAGCTTGCTCAATGCATATTTTGCCATAACCTTTTTTCAAGCCAACATAGTAAGTACTAATTTACTTTTGTCGCAGAGAGTGATACCTCTTTGGAAAGAGTTAGACTACTACAAGGATTACCAAACAAAGATGAGGGATTTTTTGGGTGTGAAAAAGGCGAATGAGATACTAACTGAAGCACTATACGTGATTAGTTTAGGCACGAATGATTTCCTAGAAAATTACTACACATTGTCAACTAGGCGAAACCAGTTCACTGTAGGACAATTTGGGGACTTCTTACTTGGGATAGCTGAAAACTTCATTAAACAGCTTTATGATCTTGGTGCTAGAAAAATTTCATTGGCTGGTTTGCCTCCGATGGGGTGCTTGCCGATGGAGAGAGCTGAAAATGCGATGAATGGGCGGGCTTGTGTTGGTGAGTATAACCTTGTTGCGTGGGACTTCAATAATAAACTGAACAATGTTGCAGCTTTCCTGAATGGACAGCTTGTTGGTATCAACATTGTTATCTCTAATCCTTATGATATCTTCGTTCAGATGATTCAGTCACCTTCAAGTTTCGGTAAGTTTTTTCTTTTTCTTTTCGTCGAGTTTTAAGTGCACAATGTTCTAAAAACCAAAAAGGTAAATCATATTATTTTGTTGGAGGCAGGGTATGAGGTTACGGGCATTGCGTGCTGTGGCACCGGGACATATGAAATGAGCTACATGTGCGACAAATACAACCCGTTCACCTGTAACGATGCAGACAAATACATCTTTTGGGATTCATTCCATCCAACAGAGAAGACTAATCGCATTGTAACTCAGCATCTTCTGCCAAGACTTTTAGCAGAGTTCAAATGAACATCCTTCACTGCTTTCATTATTATTTAGGGTGTACCTTTTAACCCTACCATGCTTACGCTTTATGCCAATTACCTGCATAATATACTCAAAACCATTATTCGATCGTCGTTGTATTTATATGAGATATGCTACATGCTACTAGGGGTGACAAATTAGATTGGCTAGTGGGATTTTTAATAGATTTTAAATGAATTAAATGGTTCAATTCATTTAATACATGTAATTGAATTAAATGGGTCTAAACGAATTAAATTAAATTCATTAAATTTCATTAATACTTTGAATTTTTTTAATCCAACGAATTATTTTATCACATCTACATGCTACAATGACACCAGGGTTCTGATTTCAGAGAGAACTTAAAGTAACTGTGCTAGGTGTTTCAGAGTTCAGACTTAAGTGAGGTTCTTTCATTCGCTGCAGCCTGCAGGGTCCTGCCATTAGTGCAATGTATTTGTACTTTAACTTCATTTAAACCATTCGCCATGCTACTGCTAATCAGACTTTTAGCAGCTGAAGGAAATTGCCAGATAGCATTCCAAATTTCCAATAAAATGCGCGCACCACGAGGAAAAATATTTCTCCAAAAGATTTTTTCCAGTAGCCGTGACCCCTTTGCTGACAACACCAAGCAGGTAAATTTGAATAGTGTGGTGAAATCAGCCATAGCACCCCTGTACTAATCTTACATTAGGACTTTGAGTCTAGCCTGCAAAACTCGGAACATCTCAACAATTTTCCTAATGAATGTGGAGATTCCTTTGTTTTAGATGGGCGGCACCCAGACCAGTGATCCATTAAAAAGATTAGCCCGGGTTGATAAAACTATCATATTCTAAAAGAGCATAAATCAGTCAATCCCCTTGTATGGTGTCTGTTTTTGTCTAGATTGTGATGCCCCTGATTTCCGATTTCTAACCTTGGGGTCAGGCTCTTCAATCCCCTTGTATTCGCTATGATCCAGGCGTTTTGGATCCTTTTAAATAAAGTCTTTTAAAAAAAAAAATCAGTCAATCGAAGTGTGATTACTTACTAGACTGCAAATGATTGTCAAAAATGTCCACCAGAACAGATACACGGGTGCAAATAACTTTATGAACGGATGAGCTTTAAGGAGCACCAATACAGATCCCGTCATTCACCGTTTCTACTCTCAACTAATGTTTTCCTTCATCTCGTTGCCTTTTTCTAAATCCTACAATGTGATGAGTGTTTACAGCATGGGTTCCCCTACGGCCAATTCCATGAGCCTGTTGAAGAATGTTGACTTACCGTGAAAAACTACATAGAAGCCATAACCATGACTGATAATACCTCACAACATATGCTCAACTTGACACGTGATCCGAGAGTTACGGACACAACAAACAATGAATGCGGTGGCACAAAACCAGTTGCTAGGCCCTTGGTTTACAGCTGGTAAAGTTTATTCCTTATGTCTCACTCGGTCTCTTTATCAGGTCCAATAAGCATTGTGCTGCCGACTGAAATGAGGATGAGCACAATGCCTACCAGACGTCCAAATGATGAATCCAGTCTACATGTACTAAGCAACCATGTTTGCGTCAAAGCAACCTGGAGATAAAATTAGGAAATTATGAGAAACCATTAAAAAGAAGCAGTCATTATAATTTGGACCAATAAGTACGATAGTCTGAATTAAGGAAGGACATGAGAAGATGAGAAGAGGTGAAAGATAGAACAAGAGAGGTTGAGGGTTAGGGAGAGGACTATAATCATTCAAGTTTCAATGTCCAAATTCAAGCAGTACCCTCAGGCTAATAGAGTAGCCTGGTTTTAATGGTGCTGTACATAGCACACGCGTAGCGGTAACAGCAATAATGCCCGTTATTTATTCTAATCGCTTTTAGGTTTCGTAGCTCACTGTACATGGAGCTGCAGAAACAAACAGAGGACTAATATAAAAATACCTCCATAAATAGGATATTCGCAACTTTACTGGTTTTCTCCAGCTGAAGACCCCTAGCCAGTAGAATCTGAAAGTAAACAGGAGTTTATAGTAAAACATCCTACTAATGTATGAGTTTAGGAATTCGTTGCACCATCCTCGGGCTTATAAGCATAAATGTCGACTTTGAAATGTATTACCTCTGCCAAAAAGGCTAAGACTCCTAATATAATGATGAGAAGAAACGAATAAAGACTTGGAACCACAAAATCCTGAAGGGGATGAGGCAAAATAAAGATTCGATTAATTATATGTAAATTTGAGGGTAGTGTGAAACATTTTCGTGCATACCTGAAATGTGAAGGTACAAATTCCGGCAACCAGACTAGCCAATGCTCCAAACGAGAAAACCGTCGAACTGAAAGAAAGCAATTTTGACAAGGGAAAGCTATTAGAAAAATATGGAGACTCAAAACTGACAAAGGCAGATCGATAAATACACAAGAAACAAGTAGTCTAATCTGCAAAACAATATCTCCACTACATTAACGTACTACGTAGTAAATTTGGTAGGATCAGTAGCAAAAATACACAAAAGTCAAACAGCAATACCAGAGTCAGATCAAGAATATGGACCCCTTAATAGCTTCCTCTATTCACTTGCCAATTTACAACAAAAACTGATGACTTAAAACCCGCATTATTATCTTACACAGGTTCCTCAGATGTCTTTGCAGCTGCTCTTACAAGACAATAACTAACTCCTCCACTAATTGCTGAAAATAAGCCAAGTAGGACGGCGTAAGTTTGATTACTTCCTGTGATGTATACTCTGCCAGCTAACCCACCTGAAATTGAAGGGCTCATTCATCCTTTTGCATAACATCAAGACATCTTTGAGGACACAAATATCAATATAGGTTATACAAATTCTGGTGAACAAGCATGACCATCTGCCGAAAAAAGAGAAAGAAAGAGAAGACGTAATAGAGCAGTAACTAGCGATGAACAGATACTGATTACTACAACGAAGATATTTACACCATGATATTTTCTAGTCGGCTAGCCCTATATCTTCCACATCAGCTACCAAATTAATAACTATTATTGACTGTCTGCACATTGCAAAAATCCATCTCACACGCTATAAATAACACTGAACGTTGAAAAGGAGCATACTAGTCTATGGTTTTATAGATCATATGTAAAGTAAATCAAACAAAAATCTAGTTCTTGATACAAGTATAGACATGCGATTCTTATGACAATACAAATTTCATTTAATGGCTTAGTAACGCAATCCATGGCTAAAGGGATACATACAGTACACGGGGGGCTATCTATTCATAATAATCCTTGACACCTTAGAATGTACCTTGAGTAGTCAATATTGGGGAGAACAGAAAGATCAGGCCAAAGAAACTGCAACCCAGACCTGTAAATATTTCATGATAATTTAAAGATGAAAGTCTACCAATCAAATGCAGAACTTTCAATAATAATAATAATATTCAGAGGATGCGACCATCCATGAGCATAGAAAAACAATGCCGAGAACTACTTTTTCAATTAGGTATACAGAACTTCAAATTTCAAATATCAATTTAACTACCATACTCCTGGTGCGTCTAATATTGTGGCAGCATATTGTCAATCTGGTTCTAAATAATCATGTACGTCTTCCAATTGATTTTTACGGTCTACAGGTAGGTTTAAATTTCCAAAGAACACAAAATATTATAAAAATTGAACGTACCGCCCATCTCTGCAACTCTCAACTTCTCCTTCAAGTACAATTTAGCCGTGATTGATGCCATTATTGGAGTTGTGAAGCTCAAAAATGTTGCTTGGGGCAATGGCAACCTCTGAATGCTGCAGTGTAAAATCTTTTACGGATATGGATTTGCTGCCAACACTGTTTAGATAAATGTAAACTAAACCCTAAATTTGTATTCCTACATTTTTGAAACATCTGGTGAACATAAGCGGTTAAACTAGATGCTGGAATCAATGCGGTAAACATTGTCATTACTGAAGTCATGGTAAACAGGGCTGAGAAACTTATATGTACGCCTTAAATGATCAAACGATTTGTTTGAGCAACTTCAAACTCCTTCAAATGCAAAATATTTGTAAATCACTTAAAACATGTAGCATGTCTATGTTCAGTTGTTCACAGGATGAAACAAGCATCTCAAGTCAAAAGAAAATTAGATTTTTGAAACATGAATTGTCCTAAAGCCGAACAAATGCTGCACTAAGCACAATGCCTTGATTACCACAGCTATTTTGTACAAGTTGCTTAAGGTGCTTCACATCAAAAAGTTGGATACGTTCAACTGTTTGAATGAACAAATAATCAAATACCAACCTATAAATGAAGCTGAACAATGAAAGACAGCCCATAATAGCTCTTGAGAGCAAGAGACTCCTAACTTGTGTTGAGCTGAGTAAAGGTTGCCCACTTTTTCTCAACCAAAGGTATGAAAGTATGAGGATGATTGTGCATCTCGCGAAAGTAGTCTCAGTCAGAGGTATTGCCTGAGCTGTCATTACAAGCAAACAGTCAGCAATAAACAAGCACTAACTGAGTGCAAAAGAACTGAAGATTGTAGAAATATAATACTACATAAATGATTATTAGATAGTATGCAAATACTTGAAATTATGCCATACATAAAAATAACCAAAAACAACTTCTTTTTGTAGCTTTTTTCACTAAATCAGCGACACATATGTTGGTCAAATTTCTGCCTAGGCGACCAAATCTTGAAAAAAACTGGTTTGGTGAACTTGTGTGCTTGTGGAAAATGAAAGATTAGGAGACTTTCAGCAAGTATAAATGTATAAATAAGAATAAGATCCATAAGGGCCTGATGCACCAAATAGTATCATTCTCTATCGTGGATCAAACTGCTATTTGTCTCTAGTGTTGCTTTCTCAAATATGTACGCTCCCATAAAACTTGATAGTTGATATTCATACATCGCTAAGAACGGTTGCAGCACTATACTCAAATTAGACAAGCAACATGATTACTTTGTCAACATCTATCTCATTCAACAGAAATGAAGAATGTAAGATTAAAACTGACGCTGACCTGAAAATATATCCGAAATGACTTCCATTGTACAGTATATAACCGAGGACAAAGCCATACACACAAGACCAGAATATCTAGACTCGCTCCACGCCCACTGCGCAGTCTGTGAAACTATAGAAATTTCTGCTTCAGCTAATCTCAACAATTTATCCTGCAAGTTGAAAACAGGTAAGCATATACTTATTATTGTATTATACCACCTCAAGGGACTCAAAATCAAAAATATGCATAAATGATTCGTACCCGAGGCTGTTTTTTTCTAGGGTAGGAAACAGAGAAGATGTTAATCTTGGGCTTGTCAGATTGACGCAGTAAAGGTCTAATCTCATCCTGAACCTCAGAAGCAGAAGCATCAGCACCAGCATCAGGTGGCGTATCCATTTCTGACGTTATCATCATCTCAACGACGACATCATCTCCGTGGATCTGCTCCCCCGCGGAATCCATTTTTTAGCCCTAATTTAAGAAAACACCTCAAATCGAGTCAGCACTCAAATGGCAGATTGGGATAGCCGCCGTTTTTGAATTAACAATTTCCGAATCGGCGATGCGTCTGAGGGGAGAACTGCCGGCGGACAAGTGGTGCGATCGGAGAATTGGCGACCGTTGGATCTGACGAGGTAATGGTGTAAAGAAATGGACTAACGGTGATGGGATCAAAAATCGAAACACTCCGATTCTCTTTATCGTGTTACTATTTACTCCCTCCGAATCTCTTCGTGAACTAATGAAAATATTCCCACAAAGGCCCTCGTATTTGTTAGATAACATAGTAGTGGTTGAGGGTACATTTGTACTTGGTTGTGACATTATCTACTATGATTGACCCATTTAAATTTCCTTCCATGAAACAGAAAAAAAAAATCAGATTTCAGAATGGCTGACGCACCAAACCAACACTAGAACCAGGATAGAACACAACTTATGAAGAGTTATACGCAGCTTGCAAGGGATTAGCATGCAATTCTTCAGTGTTTGTACACGAAGGATTCTCAGGGCAAAAAGGGATGTATGAGGGCATCCGTCAGATTTTGGAGACGGTAGAATGCTCCTTACTGATGACTCTCAGCCACCTTACCGATATTGAGGACATCTGCGAGTTCCTGGCCTCGTGTAGGTACATTGGCAGATGCAGTGAAGAGTCGGGTGCATGATCACAATGGACATGATCGGAGAGATTTTTGGATGGATCATGCCTTCTGCTGAGGAGCAGAAGCCTGAGAATGTACCGAACGAGAGATATTTTGGAGAGATGTCAAGAGGGAGAGTTTTCACACTGAATTGCAGGGATCCACACTTTTGGTACATGCATAAACTTATCAGCCACCCTATGACAGATACGAAGGGTCGGAGAAGATTAGTCTGCTGGATATGCATGTTCTCAGAGGACTTTATGCAAAGACCGATCTATTATCTCCTCCATCAGCTGCACACCCCCCCTTTGATGAGAGCATATGGTCATTACTCCTACCTTTATGGACAAGGATGTGGTGGTATACATGAAGGGGTTTACTCTCATCAAACCATCCCGAGAGATTTATCGGAACTATCACACGAAGATCGTTATAGAGGAGACACAGAGGAGAAGACGTCATAGAGCAGCTCCAGAGCCAGCTAGCCCAACCAGTTCAGCCAGCACACCCTGCATATCATTACCCCCAGCATCCTGACGAGATGAGATAGGAGCGTATTTGAGTCCCGCCCGTATTTGACTGGTTTGATTGTGCATTCAGACGACGCATCCCCGTCGGAACGACGGGCGGTACGCTAGTGTGATTTATAATACAACTCCGCTACGACTAGTTAACCCTTGGTGGGCTGTGTGTAAAGGTATGTACACTTGAATCCATTTTAAATGATATCAAAGATGAGGAAAACGACGTTTTTCCTCAAAGCATATATTGAAAATCTAATAAAGAAAATATATTGATGAAGATAAAAAGATTATTAATGAAATTTGAAAAAGAAATGCATTGATCTAAGAGGGTTGAGATCACGTGTGATTGATGATAAATGTAAGACCGTACAGACTGATCACACCGTT
>JAWWMW010000002.1:38947-59391 GCA_035048345.1 Echeveria elegans | reverse complement strand
TTTTACATGCACTAAAATATACATATAACAGTTTAGATATGAAAGACTTACATATTGGTAAAACTAATGGCAAAATTGTGATTTCAATATACATTGTTCGGCGCTATCCACAATTTCAGGATTCACCATTCGCACGATTTTTTTCAAGGAAATATCTGATCAGAATTAACAATATTTGATCAGAATTAAATCGTTAAATTAAATAAATATTGAGTAATGAAAACTATCTTACTCCATAAATGGTTCAACTTCTTCACAGTTGAGTTGGACATAAGTTTGTATCAAATGGTACTAATCATCCGTAAGATTTCTCTGTATAGGTTTACCCAAAGTACGGCCTCGAGACGTGAAAATTGACAAATCCTCTAGAACTAACACCCAAATCAAGCCAATCATCTACATTTCGGCCTTGGGACATATGGTTATTCGCAACATGTGAGTTGAAATAATATTCATAGAAGGTCGAGGTCTCTTGAACTATGTATGCACTACAAATGGACCCTTCCATGAGCGCTTTATTTTCGACGGTGTTCTTTATTCTTCAAAGAAATCTACATACATATACGTGAGAATTGTCATTAGTAATCAAAAAATAAAATAATTAAATTCAATCAAATTGACACACAAAAATACCTCTCGAATTGATTAATTTATCTGTATTGTACAGGCCAACAAATTACTGCCTCCATTGGCAAGTGAATAGGAAAATGCTCCATTGAGTCAAACAACCCAGGTGGGAAAATTTACTCCAGCTTGCACAAAATGATTGGTATCACTGCATCGGTATTCTCCATGCAGTAAGGACAAGCGTATCTTCCAGTTGTACTCCAACCTACATTATTAATTAATAATAACATACAATATAATTATATATATAAAAATAAATAATCTTACTGATTAATTTAAATATGTTATACTACCTATCAACATGAAATATGTAGGAAAGTCACTGATAGTCCAAATTATAGCCGCCGCATAACGAAATTTTGCCATTTTGACACGTCATACGTGACGGATCCGCTATGCCACAAACACTGCAGTTCTGATACTAACGGTTGAAGATACACGTCCAACCTCTGTTTTGGACTCTTTGATCCTGGGACAATAACGGTAGAAACATAACCTCATTCCGCATACACATGGATAGGGGAAGGTTGTACGGTGTCAAAATAACTGGCCAACATGAGTATTGTTGTCCCGAAGCCCGTAATGGATTAAACTCATAAGTAGATAATTCCAACCTGACATTTCTAGCCTCTAAAGCAAAATCAGGACGCACCCTATTGAAATGTTTCCAGGCCTCTCCATCAGAAGGATGACACATTACACCATCTTCTTCGACGTGCTCGAAGTGTCAACGCATGTGTGAGGCAGTCGCCTTAGAAGCATATAATCTTTGCAAACGTTGAGTTATGGGCCGATAAAACATACATGAAAATAGTACCAGCTTTGTCTTACCTTGTTTCCATCTCGGGTGCTCAAATGTCCTGCACGAAATGTATTCCGCATATATCATACAATGGTTTCTGCAGAGGGCAATTGTTTCGAACGGGAGCCCAAGACCCTCCACCAACTTTCTAGTGTCATAAAATGATTCTGGTAGTGTTGTATCAGGGTGTGAAATGTGTCTCACATAATCTGAATCATGTCGTAACTGTGCACCGTCAGTCAAAGTTTGGACTTGAGACTTAGTTCGTCGCAGCTATAAACCGACTAATGTCAAAACCAGGCCATAACGGCCTGTTGACAGGGTCTAACATGTCGTACATTCGTTGTGCTTCTGAATTAGGTGCCTCGAGAAAAGGATATGTGTGCGATGGATCTTCACTTTGCCCGATGTCGACATTAGGTTGCACACCAAATCCGTCGTACACTATATGCTGCATATTTTAAAAATCATTATATTGCGGAATATGTGGTGCCTCGATGTTGTCCTTCATCACATAATCATTTGGCTGATCATTGTTGGGACCGCCTTTGTATTGTCTAGACTTGTCCAATAAAGCAGCAAATATTTCGTCCGTCTCTCTATGTGCCCTCCACTGGTAATAGTTTGCTACAAATCCTTTAGCTAGTAGATGATAATTCACCTCATCTAGAGGAAGAAATCGCCTATTTTTACACATCTTACATGGACAACGCACGCTCGGATTGTCTACGTTATAGGTGGACATAGACGTGCAAAACTCCATAAGATGTTCTACCACAACGACAAATTCGTTGTTATACAACCCACCAATAAGATGTACGTACATCCACTCACGTATTTTCTTATTATATTAACTATAAAATATTAATAATATCAAAAATTAATAACTAACAAAAAATATATAATAATAAACATAAGTAAAATAGCAAAAGTATTACATACTTACAATTTTGATGTGAATCAAATATTCCAACTGCAACAGACTCCTGGGCTTAACTAAAAACGATGATTTAAATTTTGGATTGTGGAGATTGTGAGAATTGATGTTTAAAAGATGGTGCACATTATTGTTATTTATGGAATGATTTTTTTGCTTCCATCGACACAGTTAGCGTCCACGTGGACGCTAAAGGCATCTTCCCGACACATTAGCGTCTACGTGGACGCTACGTAATTGAATTTTATTTTAATTTTTAAGTAAAAAATTATTCTGTGGTCACGTGGACGCTATTATGTCGGGAAAATGCCTTTTAGCGTCCACGTGGTCACTAACTAGTTCCTAAAAAAATTAAAAAATATAAATTATTCAACTTAGCGTCCACGTGGACGCTAACTGTGTTGGTGGAAGCAAATATTAGCGTCCATGTGGACGCAAAATTACATGTTTTAAAAAAGTCATTATTTAGCGTCCACTTGGTCGCTAAATAGTTCCAAAAAAAATTTAAAAATATAAATTATCAGTCTATATAAATCAACCTTTCGTATGAATTTTATTATAACTTTCTAGTGAGAAAATTAGATAGATGAATAGAGTAGATAATCTTCCGGAGTTTTTCAAGGTGTATATTACAGAACACATTTTTTGAGAAAATAGTAAGTTTATTTTATATATTTAAATAAGTATTGTGATTATTTGAGATATGACCATTTTAATTTTTTATTGTAGTTGATACTACAGGAGTTTATACCTATTCTTGGTACGAAAAAATCCGATTTTGGTAACTTGACCGGTCCAAGCGGAAAAACTTGGAGAGTTACTTTGTCAGAGTAGGGTGAAGATTTATATTTTACTCGTGGGTGGAAAGGGTTTATAAAGGACAATAAGGTTGAAGAGCCTAATTTTTTATTTTTCTAATATCATGGTAATTTAGAATTTACTGTCATCATATATGATGAAACTATGTGTGAGAAATATGTAAACCACAATGATCAATTAATTTTTTTTATAAAGATAATTTGCGTCCACGTGGCCGCTAAATTAATTGTATTTTCTTGTAAAATTAATATTTGCATCCACGTGATCGCTAATATTAATTTGATTTTAAAAAAATAAGTGGACGCTACTTTTATTCTATTTTAAAAAATAATTAAATGAATTGATTTTTTGAAATATGTAGTCGCTAATTGGACGCTAATGTTTTTGCCAAATTTCCCACACTAATTCTTTGACGCTAATTGAGCAAATTGGTGTAGTGGGAAGACCAAACTGATTTTGACTCAGTAGAATCCGTGGATGATAAGTGATATTTCATCCCCTCTATCAGATTTTTTAAAGTTTATCTTTATTTGAATGTTGTTGAAGACCCCTGTAACATTTTTGTGGTAAAAAGGGGGAGTATTTTGTCAGGCGCTGATGTGTTGGGCTGATTTATTTCAGTTTATGTATGCTAGACCTATGTGTGAGCATTTTGATTTTATTATGATTTTCTTGGATTTCTGAATGATATCCTAAGTTAGCCTATTATATAGTTTTGCCAAAAAATGACAAGGGGAAGATTGAGATCACCACGAAGTCTGGTGCTTATGAATGACAATTTTTTTTGCTCCGACGATGATTATGTATGCTTGACACATTGGCTGAATCAACCCAGCGCCCGAGACAACAGGATGAGTCAAGTGGCTTCTCCTCAGCAAGCGCCACGTAACTGCTAGCTGGAGCTGAATATCTTTGTCTAAAGCAAGTTGATAAATATCAATTATTTTGTGATAATTAAGTGACAATGGAGCTAGATCTGATTTAATCAATTTAAATCAAGTAAATCAGATTATTTGGAATATGTATATTTGCCAAATATATTTTGGCAAGTATCATTATCAAAGATGAGATTTTCGAATATCAAGTATGACAAGTTGATATCTTGTTTGGGAGCAAAACAACCTTACACATTATATATGTACCAAAGTCCATCTTCAAAGTACGACGTCAAAATACACCTAAGCAATACATAAACCTTTGATGACGAGAAAGAGCCTTATTCAGACGTTCAATCATTCACGATGAGGTGATAATCAAAGAACGCCGACAAGCTTATCTAAGCTTCAGACACTGAGCTATGTTGACTAATAAGGAGAACACGAGCACAGGATAGTTCAGACTGGTCTGGACTGGTGGATATCAAGGGGGGTCTTGTATCTAATGACTGAGGTTTTCTTAGATATTTTCACTAGATTCTTTCTTAACTCGAACATTACCTGAGGTCGTAAATGTTATGTAAGAACGTTCATATTAGTAAATTATTTCCACTGTGCTTGAGGAGAAGCCCCCGGACTAAGCTTTAAAGGAGACGAACTGGGTTATCAATCTCTGTGTCGTTTCAGTTTCTGTAACGTTTAACTATCTTTCTAGTTGCGTTGAAACAGGTCTAATCACGATTGAATCCTAAACCTAAATTGAGCACCCAATTTCAGTGCCGATCTTTGAAAATTGAAACCTCCACCTAGCCAACTTTGTGCTCCCAAGTCCCACGCTACTGTCAATTGGAGGTGTCTACAGTCTACAGATTTGAACAGAAGAGAGGAGAGAGAATACGCCGATGACTGCAAATTGCGTGAACGAACACCGATGACTGCAAGAGAAGATAGAGCAATCTGCAATCGATAGATTCAACTTAGCCCTTAAGTTTCACGGTCATTTTTAAAAATAATCTGAAATCTTACCGGGTTACAGCGTAATTAGCCAGTCAGTTGGGCTCGCCCTGACAACAACAACAAAATCTCATCCCATAAGTACAACAACAACAATCTTATCGCGCATCCATCTCCAAGTCGATAACTTAACCACTCATTTCATCTCAACGACATCATCATCATAAGTCAGATTCTTTGTCGGGTGATCATTAACTTTTTAGAAGAAGAAAGGTTCGTTCAACTTTCATCTATGTTTAATTTCTCGGACTGAGTTTTGACAAATTATGTACTGAGCATACAGATTTTATTTATTTATGTAACAGTAGTTTTAAATAAAATTTGTTCTCTCTTGAATCTGGATCCTAATAATTAGTACTCACACAAAGCTGAAACTTAAATACTGTGAATAATTTAAACGTCACCTAATATTTGTATTAAATTAACACTCAACAGGAGAGTGGATAAACCAGCTTGGACTTTGACAATTAACTATTAACCTTCAGCAGTCAAGCTGGACAATATAAGCTCATGGTCATGGTTCTCCGGGATATGAACTTGGATACGTTCCCAGCCCAGGGATGGCCGGTAGATCATCATCCGCCTCCACTCTCTGAAAGGAAGGGCCCCCACTTGCATATGGATCAACAGTATAAGATGGCATGTATTGTGCATGAGCATCCTGTGGAAAGTAAGCCTGATAGTAATTATAGCCCTGGTATGGCAAACTGTTTCCGTAAGGTGAGGTGCCATACCAGTAGTGCTGCTGCATAGGCACCCGAGCCGGAATGTATGGATTTGGTTGGGCCGCAAGGTTGGTCTGCCAGTTGGGACAAGCTGAGGTGTGGCTGACGCTGCTGCGAATATTTGCGACTCCAGCTGCTGCACCAGCATTAGAGAATTGAGCGCTGCTTCCAAGTTCTCGTTGATTGATTTCAGCTTTTTCTCCCAAACACCTGCCGGGTGGGACTGTTTGGGTGAAACTAATAAATCCTTGCGTGGTCTTGATCATTTCAGGCTTCATAATTGTTGAAATAGACCTGCTGTTGGGCAGAGACATAGGTAGATCAGGAATTGAGTTGCTGGCACCAGATGCACACTGGTTGACCCCATTTTTAACTGGGATACTGCTTTTGCCGACGTTGAGTACAGTCTCTTCAGTAGATTCACCAGACTCTCTTTTCTCAATAATACCTTCATCCAGTTCCATATCACTTGAACAGTCATGATCAGGTGTGTCACCCCCCTGATTTGCCTCTTTTTGCTCCTTGAAATCATGACCATGCTGCTTTGCGATACACCTGTGTGTGCTGCTCCAATAAGAGAGACTCCAAAGATATAGTGGTGGTGGAGAGTTGTTCCACTGCTCTATTTGCTTATCATGAACATCTAGTGAACCTGGAAGATAGAAAGCCTGTGGAAAGAGAACTTAGTGCTTGGCCCATTGAATTACAACAGTTTCTTCATCGGTTCCATAATATGTTTAATTGTGTAACCATCAACTCACCTTTCCGGACAATATCTTACGGTCTTCCCAAATCAAGTCGTACGCACCTTTGCTATCAAGCCTGGTGCAGAAGAGTAACAGAGAACATGTTAGCAAGCCTAACCTTTTTTTTACCCAAAATGAACCAAGTAAAGGTACATGCCTTTTCGTTTCCTCCGGAACAATAAGAATAAGGAGCTTTGGTTTAAACTCCAGTGCCTTGTTTATAAATTTATTTGCTAGAGAAGCTTTCAACCCAAATGGCGGATTAAGTCCCATAATCTACACAAAGATAAGAGATATAATTTATGTAAACTATAAACATTTGGAGTCGAATGCAATTGTGTTTCATGAAATTTAAGGTACCAGTTTATCGCCATCAGGCAGCTCTGTTGGGGACACAGTCATCCAATCTCTATTCTCAAAGCAAAAATCCTTCTGCATAAGAAGAAAATGATCTCCCAAGATGAACATCTGAAAACATAAAGCTAAATATAGCAACTTACAAGTTACAAGTAAAATAAGGCCAATGGTATCATTTATGCCTGCGACTCAAAAAATCACACACACTTTCGCACTGACATTTCTCCATGGAAACAAAGATAATATTCACATATGTTAACATTTCAGTTGATACAGATATATATAGGTCAGGGACGTGCATAAAGTAGATATTTGGCACAAATTGCACAATCTATGCCCACTAAACACCAAATTGATTAATGGAAAGCAGTGCCAAGTAACGCTTTCACTTAAAAAGGTGGGCTTACCTTTGGGTTAATGATATCATAATTTTTGAATGAGCAACACCTCCCTGTTTCGTCGAGTTTCTTTTTCATCAGACAGCTGAATTCGTTAGAGCCACAGCAAAAATCAACAATCTGTTGAACCAAAGTTTCGAGTCAGTAATACCAAACGCCATTATTATGAAGAGCGTAACTTATGCTTGAGGTGTTTCTTGAATTCAGGTGATATGCAAAATTAAATGACTCAAGTTGTAGCCACTTATATTAATGGTTCAATCAGAGAACCATCGATTCACCAGCATAATCAGGAAACTACCTCAATACATACCAATAACTTCGCACCTTATAAAAATATTAAGTGATAATTGTTTTTTAGAAACAATAGAAGAAATCACAAGCTTCTAGTTGTACATTCTCAAATTCCAGACAAAAACTATGGTGGGGAGTGGAGTACGAGGAAATCAATGGAAAGTAAGCAAAGAAGGTACCGTGTCACCATCTAGCACGTAGTTATGGAGCCTATTTACAACCTGAAAGAAAAAACAGAATTGATTTTAAGATGGAGGCTCTCTGTGACTGACATCACTTATTAAAGGTAATAATGACACGACGTCAATTTTGCTGGAAAAAAGAAAGATTGTACCACAAGTCTAAGAAATGTTAAGTGAGGCGTGCAATGTCAAAAATCAATTTACAAGACACAAGTGGAACTCAACAAGCAGAATAGGAACCATAAAAGATGGGAAGGCAAATATAAAGTAATTTTTACTGGACTTCTATGAAAAAAATTAATAAATAATGGAGTTTGACGTCCAAATTTTTTAGTGTGCCACCTCAGCAGCGAAGGTTCTCCATTTAAGCACCTAATACTTTGGAACAAAGAACAAATGGCTGTGGAAATCTCAAGTGCAAGGTTGTTTTTCCCTCTTAAAGAAAACTTGCAATCTTATGCAAAAATTCCAGTAATGTTTGAGATAAGGAGCTGCAGTTACTTCAGAAGTGCCTTCTATAACAAGGACACCATATTTAGTGGAATAGGTATCAGGATGAAATAATAAGGCTGTACTTTATGATTTCCCGCACTTTACCTCTTGAAGCTTTTCAGACTTTGTGAAATGGCGACCATAAGAGGTATATCGCTTGCCATGGAGAAAAGGTGCAAGGTAGACCGTGAGCTTTCTCTGCCAATATTTTACAAGTGATGTGAACCATTTCTGAGTATAAATTTCTTGACAGTATATATTTCTTAAGACGCCTTGCCTTATCATACTAAAATATGCTTATATACATGCATTTTACAAAATGAGCAATAAATCTACCACAAAGACGATGTAATGCAATTATAACAACTTTTAAAAAGGTTTATGGAATGAACCAGAGGGTAAATCACAATTTAAATTTTCATATTGAGCGCAAATATTAAACTCAAGGCCCTGATATCAAAGTGTAGGCCCAAACCTTCCATGTCATAATTTGATTTAATATCTGAGGTTGACAAATTGCTTTTGCCTCCTCAAAAGTGCCGCCTTCTTCTAGCTTTTTTAAAGCTTCTCGCACAGCCTGCAAGAAGTCAAGTTAAAGAAAGATGATGCATGGTCATTGATATTTATATTTTACAGATAATAGGTGTTTGGGTTATTTAAAAAATGAGGAATTTACTTTGACAGATGCATCAACTCGCCCCTGTGGAATTGTGATGTCCGACATATTCCAAGGATTGCTTGAGTAGGTAGAAACAACGGACAGATTAGATCGAAATTTGCTTTCATCAAACAAAGCATCACTCTTCTTCATCAAGGCAGCAATTCTTTCATCCCAAATCAAAAACAGGTATGTCAGATTTCTTATGTCTACCAAAGCAGCAAAACTTTGTTTAGAAAATACCGAAAAACTGACATCACCTTTCTTCCACCGAGTCTTTGTTTGACCTACAGGAACTCTGACACATCTTTTCCGTGTTCTTTATTCGTATTTGGCCCCTATCAGTTCCTTGAGTGATCTGAGTCGCATTGCTTCCTCCAAGTAATTCATCAACAAGCGTTGAACTTGCTGACAAGCGCCGACTAACATCTGTGCCTAACAGAAATGGTTTTAAGAGAGTGCCCGCATAATTTGACGAGTGTTTTTCAAATCTGCTTTTGAGACGTTTCCCGGGACTAAAACTTGCATGCGAAGATGGTCTCTTAGTTTCGGTGTTTGATCGATCAACGTGTTTGGGAATGTTGGAGCCAATATTCTTCGGTAAAAACATATTTGACCCCTTAAGGATCTTCATTTGCCCAAATTTTTTTGAAGCCTGCCCCATCCCACTTCTCCAAGTATCAGAAAACAATATGTGGTCCCGACTGGGAGTTCCAAACTCTTGGTTGATTCTATGTTTCCTGAATTAAAATCACGTGTGATTGGTTAAGCACATACACAATCAAATCCGAAAAAAAGAAATTGCGACAAGACAACTTGATATGGACATCCATTCTCCCATGGAAATACTCAATACTAAAAAGTGAAACTCACAGGCAATATATCAAGACACGCTTTTCCAAGAGGCCAATCCATGCCCTTGTTGGAAAATCACTTGTACCCTCGAAACTTATGCTCCTGGAAATTCAAGTATCAATCAAAAACATTGTAGTTGTAGAGCACTTGCGCTGATGGTCGGCATATCAACATGTTAACTAAGTTTAATGCTAAATTTGAATATATATAGAGGATTACTTAGGCATGCACTTCCGATGATAAGATGTTGGACAGCGTTTGCAAACTGCAAACTGTAGCTCTAGCTCATGAGATGTCCTGTCCTCTAATTTTTTACATACATCACATATGTGCGCGGAACATGTAAATGACTCTCCTTGAACAATTTGATGTTGCAGGTCTGCAGCTTTGGTTGCATCCTCGGGATGAATCAACTTCGCAATACAATCTGGATGATAGAAACGACCACAAGTTGCAGAAATGCAAGGGAACACCTGTTGGCCATGACACTAGATTAAGTCTACAGATGTTTATGACTTGTTTTTTATTCAAAGGCCTAATGACATAAAACTAAAAGGCTATAAAGCCCATTTTACTTGGAGATATTAATGGTCTGTTCAACCCCAGCCCACACTAACAGGCTACTTATCACTAATCTCATTCAACACATGTTTGTGACCTGTATCCGGCTACCTAATTTGCACACCCATAGAGTTCAACAAATTAAACAAATGAATTCCTAAGAAAAAACATAACAATTAATTTTATACATGTGCACCAGATCCAACGTCGGATGACCCTAAACGTCCGCATGCAAAGCACTGGTGGCGCCGATCTATACAATTTTGGCATAAAAAACTTGATATTGCCTGAAACCAACGAAACATTTTGATTCAGATAACTGATATTAGAAACCTCACCAAACCGAGAAGGAAAAAAAATGAAGAAGCATAAAACCATACATTGACTTTTTCATTACTGAATCCAAGAGACTCACAACCAGAAGCCTGACCATCCTCCTTAGTTGCATGAAAAGATCTCATGCACCTTCCATCACAACTGTGTTACATAAGTTCGAGAAACAATGTCGACAACTCAGTAAGATAATAGAAGCCATATGATGGGTTGAAACGGATTATTCCAAAAAATATATCCACCTATTTGGCCTTGCTAATATTTAAACAAGGAATTCGGGTAAAATAGTATGTCTACTATTTTAACACCTGAGATCATTGCAAGCGTTATTACATGCATCCCCCCATGTTCACTATCTTTTATAGTCTTTTGAATGTCTTAGAAAGGAGTGCCGAAGGTTGATCACAGAATTACTATTATATTTAGGGTGTTCTAGTTCCACTGTCCGTAAGAGTAGATAACTTTAACTTCCGTACAATGAAGCTTCTATGAGTGTATTTGCAAATATTTTGTTATGGGAAATGGGAATAATCAACCTGATATCTGAAATGTAATCCCATATTAGAGGTCCAATACCTGACCTGACCTGACTACTCTTGAAATAGTACTTCTTATCATACAGCCTCCACAAAAAGTTAATCCACAAAGTCTACCCAAATGATACACATATGACTTCTGAGACAGTAAATGTCCATCTTATTTCAAATGATACTCAAATAAGAGAAGCTTAGTGCACTGTCAACCTGTTATAGTTTTTATAAAATTGGTGAAACCTTTCATAATGAAGTTCGGTCACTCCTAGTCCTAGGTCTGGTCTTGACCCTGTCTTCCTTTTATCTACTACATAGTGTATGGGTCTAATCAAAATTAATTACCAATATTTTCAAGTTTCTAGCCCAAACCGAATCTTCAAATTCATTAAAATTTATTGAGTCATCATAAACATTTTTCCACATTTTAATTTGTCAGTTCGATCCTGTTTTTAGTATATTTTTAGGAAATACCATATGGAACTACCAAAAGTACATATATAAAGTTTCACACCCAAAATGGCTAAAAATGCAGAAAAAAGGAAAAATTTGGGCAAAACGGTCCAAAAATGCAAAATATTGCACTTCGGTGGCCTTACTCAGGACTTTTCGACCTTCGAAAAGCCATAACTTTTGTGCATGAGCTCCGATTAAGACAATTCAAAAGCTATTTTGAAGCTGACTCAAAAAGATACAACTCTGCTGAAGGTCTTGTAGACCGTGAAGACCATCTTCACGCTCTACACGCCCGTGAAGGTCTGGTGTAACGCCAAATACCCACCTACATGACAGTGATGGCCTGGTCACATCCGTTACTTTTTTACACGGCCATGAAGAGCCTACACGGCACGAAATTAACCGATGCCTAGAAGTTATTTTTCCAAGTATTGTCTATGATATTTGGATTAGTAAATGGCAGACATGCACCTTTACTGAGATAGGCTAGATCATAACGACGAGTGATGTGTGTGGTGTGATCCGCGGCGGTGGTATTTCGATGGAGCGAATTTATACCATCCATCGAGTCGTTTATTTCCATGAATTAATTACGTTTCATACACGAAAAGTTACTTCTTAGTAATGTTTCGTATCGCAGGTGTATATAGAGCATTTGGGAAGAAATTGGATCAAAAATGTCATTTATGGAGTGTTCCATCAAAAAAGAAGATTTGACCTTTGCTGCTTCATAAACTTGCTAGGAATTCATTATTGCTCCTTTGGAAACGATCAATATAGCATTGGAAAGCTGATTCAAAGAGTTACAAATCTCAGTTTACACTAAATTCAGATATCAATCTTAAGAGGTCCGAAACAGAGTTAGAAATTAAAAGTCAGTGCAGTCCACAGAAGAGACATCAGTGGATCACGCGGACGTAAGGAATTACCCACCCGGAGTCTACTGAATTATCAATAAAAGCTTAAGACTCCGCGTAGCTAAATTCCAGTTGATTCCTCGTACCGTATCGGGCAGATTAGACTTTTGGTGCTTCGAAAGCCTCTATAGCATGCGTCCGTGATTTGAACAAGACGAAACAAGTTGCGTTGAAAAGATGACTTAAAATTCTTAAACTTTTGTGTTTACGTCAAAGATCGATTCGGACGCTAAGGAGGTCGAACAACAAACATACTACGTCAGCAACAGACTTTTTATTTAGGCCGAATTTGGGCGGATTTTCCTGATTTTTAAGATGCCTATAAATACAAAACTTTGTAATAGGGTTTGAAAAGGAAAAACCCAAGGGAAAATGCTCCTTTTGGAGGAGGCAGGACGGTCAGGCGGATGCGTTGGAGAGTGGACGACGACTGGTTATTTTTGTCGTTGTTCTCGTCACTCTTCTTGTTCATCAACTCAATTTTACTACTCAATTACGATGTCATGCAATAGCTAAACTCTTTTTCAGTTTGAGGAACTGTGATTGCGACAATATAGATGGAGACTTGTGCTTAATTTATTTACATGTTGAATTATTCATGTTCTCGCACTTCAATGCATGCTTTAATTATATATTGTGCGTAGCCTAGCTGTAAAACTCAATTGATGTTATTATGTGACACGTAGGAACTGCATGATAGTGACTAAGCCGAATAATTATTGTGTTTTGACTACGTGAATGTTATATATGCTTGATACTTTAACAGGTAATAGTGGATTGAACTCATAAATTAGGTCAGTCTTTAGCGAGAACAATTGCCAGTTTTAATTCAATATTATATGATATATGTGGTCGATGATTACTAGTCGCGTGAACAATTCCCTGGACCGATTTTTCTCTGAATTGTTAAACCTCATTAGTTACTTTTGCGTTCAAAAACAAACTCTTCAAAACCCCCTTTAGGAATTAATTTTAGTTGTAGTTTATTACGAATTCAAGACTGTTTGCTCTCCTTTAGGTTTGTCCCTGCTTACCGCTTACTGAGTGTTTAGCAGGTATTATAAATACAAGTTTGACGCGTATAACGACACACGTTCATATATCGGCCACGTTTGAGCTAGATGTTCGTGTAAACAGGTCACGAGATATCAAGGAGGACTATTATCCATAGAACTCAGGTAAAGAAGGTATTAGCTATGTGTATGTTATCATTTCATTATTTCATTTAAAAATAGTTGGTGATGTAGGATCCCTGAAACACGCTCTCATATAAGAACAACAGTCTTTCTAGCAGTAGTCGATTTTCTGAACCTAAACTCAACCAAAACCAAAAGCAGATATTCAACTAGATAAGTAGGAACTTGTATTTAACCGGTGCGTATGGTTGGTCTAATTCCACTGATTGATAAAATTCGATTTAACCATTGGAGTTTATTCGCAAACTTTGTTATACATGAGTGGTTGAAATACATCATTTGAAGTAGTTAGTACTACAGTTTATACTGTTTGAAATAATAGTGTAAAATAATTGCGATCAATGCCCCAATTATGCCTATAGAGGTCAGTCCCTACATGAAATATGTTTCTGCCTTCCAGAAATTACTGTAGCACAAATTATGATTTGATAAATAACATAGTAAGATTATCAGTTTAGCTTATTACTAAATACACATTATGAGTATTTTAATAAAAAAATTATGTAAATACAAGCCCAAAAATATGTTTTTAGCCCTACGAAATGACCGGGAACAGAGCGGGACATTCTTTAGTTAAGACGTCTCTCTGAATCTGAAGATACCATCATTTGAGTTACTAGTTCAGTCTCTTTAAATTCTCAACAACTTAACTAGATGGTCATTGCAAATTACTTGCTAGTCGTCTGTAGACTCTGTGCTATCATGGAAAACACATTTTATGATGAGACAAATAATAGCGTACCAGAGAAGTTTTCCACCATCATCACAAATTGCGCAAACACTGTCGAAAAGTTCATCCATGTCATCTTCACTATCATTGTTCTGTTCCGCATCACCAACTTCATCATCTACAACAAAATTTTCAGTCCTTGGTGTTGGAACAACATTCTGCATTGTGCAAGTAAACTTCACTGATCAAAAGTATCTGATAAAGTATTCATGTAGTGAACAGAGAGAACGAGAGCTAACCTCTAATGATGTAACCTCTTTCCCATAGCTTCTTTTTAAAATATTAAGCAAGTACTGATCAGGACAGAAATGACAGGGAAACAAACAATTTATGAGAAACAAGTATGCTGGTGGTCACTTAATGACTATGAGAACAAAGTCTTTTGTATAACATCTTGAAAGGATCTCAAAAAAACTAGTAAGAAAAGAAAGTCGTCAAACCTGCCTAGAAGTGTCTTTTGGACACCATCAAACCAAACAGAAGTAAAAATGTTGTATTATGCTCAAATAATCAAAAAATAATTCTCCGAACGACAAGTAATCTAGGCATAGCTAATTAAGTATTTAAAAATGTTTTAAAGAAATCTTTTAAAAGGACAAAACAATAACACAAATTCTATTTGATTTTATTCATACTTTTTGCACATCGCATAGGATGTGAGCAACCATATTAGCCTTATTAGGTTCAAGCCACTGCCACAATGTTCAAACCACTGTCATACTAGATTAGTCAAGAGAAAGTAATACCATGACTATTCTGTCACCCATTACCAAGCAAAAAAAAAAAAAAAACAGAAAACAAAAGAAAGAAAGAAAGAAAGAAAGAAAGAAAGAAAGAAATGTCTTGATTAAACTGTATTTCATACGAGTGATGAACATTCTTGACCAAATAGGAGTCGTTTTAATGAACTAATATATGACATTTCAAGATTGTGTATCATTAGTTTATTTGTACTTTCCTTTGACATTACTACCCACCTACCAAAGCCCTGTGATATTGCCAATTTGGCCTTAAAACAACATGTACGGAATCCCTCTTAATCACCGGGCTGGTCGTTACTACTGTTGTGTTCCCTCTTAATCCCTCTTGCTATAAAGTATCTTGAGGTAGATTTGTGCTTCATTTTGAAGCGCTTAGTTGCTTACCAGGCCCACGTCCAAATTGCAACAAAAGGATTGTGTATGAAACCCAATAAGAACTTGTACTGCTAACCGCAAGGGTTCAATAGAGTCTAAAAACGTTAATCAGCGCACAAGCATTTTCAAGTAGCAAATGCACCCCATTTGTGATTTTTTGAGAATAAGCTATACCTTGGATCTGATTAGGTCTCTGTCCACACTTAGTGCCGTACTGATTAAGTCAACGTGCTGCAATATATCCTTCTCCGATGGTCCTTCCTCAAGAGTGCTGAAAAAGTAATAGCTTAGTTACATAAGCTTGCAACTTTATATAAAGAGTGAGCTAACTGAAGTACGTCTAAACCTGAAAAGCTTTTGAAGGTGCCTCCATATAGATGTAACAGGAGCATCTGGGTCCTTTTTAATCAAGTGCAACAAGTGAACTGTGACCAGAATCGACCTAATGAAGTCTTCATAACTTTTATTTGGCTTTTGGATTGTGATCCAGTTTTTGCTTTTAGACTGCACCAAGATCTCAGGATGCACATTTGAAAGTTCAAACTTCCAGGCTAGGACTTCCTTGAAGATTTTGTCAATTCCACTATCCACAGTGCCATGGAGAAATACTGACTTGTTGGACTCCGAGCCTAAATTGTCATTTGACTGAAGCGGCAAGCTGGACAACGGGACCGGACTCTTATCGCTGCCAACCAAACAGTAATTTGTGACACATTGGGGAAGAATCTCCCCTTCTTCGTCAGAAGAAGCCATGAGTTGAAAGCTGCATCATGAATGACATGGCCAGGGATGAGAATTTAAGTTGGATGCATCTCATTTGAAGAAAGAAGGAAAAATTGCATGGAATATGATCTATACGAACTTGCTTCAAGAAACGCAGCAGGACAGTCTAGATACCTCCGAGGCTCCACAGGCTAAAGGTCAAATTTAACAAACAAAATAGAAAATCTGAAGCAGAAGTACTGAAAACAGAGATCCACAGGCAAGTCATAACTAATCAGCAGCAAAAATATATTCCAGCTTACGCTCATCTAAAATAGCAAACAAAAAAATCCCAAGCACATCCTAGCCTCAAGAAACCAAACATTAAAGGAAACCTTGAGACTAGTCTTTCTACAAAAACCACAGCTAAGACTTCAGCAATTTTCACGACCCCTTCACAATTTAAGAGGCAAAAAAAGATGCAAAAGGTTCGCAAACCAACAACAGTCAACGGTATGAAACGGTTGTCCTCACTGTATATTATAACAAAAGTCTAAAACAGAGTACTCGCCGTCCCCGTCGCCGTCGATCAACACACGACTAGGCTCCAAGATATATAGCTAATCGATTCCGAAATCTGTTGATGATGGTAAGTGAAACTTACCGGAGACACAGCTAATCGATGCGGAAATCTCAACTCCAAATCCTCCGCTCCGCCTCAATCAAGAGTGAAGAAACGAGCAGCCCAAACCCTAGACTGCCCCTATCCCTCTGTCTATTTTGAAGTCGGTGCGTGCATTGCCGGTTTTGGCTTGCAAACAGAAAATGCAGAGCGCGTGAGTGATGAAGGAGTCTACTCACACTGGCAGAACGTTTCATGCTTTTTCTGGTAATACGTACGGTGACGGTAGACTGCCACGTGTCTTACTAGGACTGGGACGACGCCGTTTCGTAGTTGGAAGCGTATCTTTTCCGTATCCTTATTTTATCCTTTTGCGCCTCCAGGAACTAAACCTGTACCGAGTTGACAGCTCGGCTCGACCGCAACGATGTGAAGTAAATAAAACGTCATTCTCCATTGCGTTTTCTACGCTAAACTTGAACCGGGACATGTTTGTTCAATATAAATTTCGCCAATCGCCTCAATTGTATCTATCTACGCACCGATTTGAATGCATCAAGGGTTTGCCTCGAACGTTCATGTCTTTCATCATGCAGCGCTCTCCAATTCCGTCAATCATTGACTCGTTGTTGTCCGCTGCCTTCCTGATGGGTCTGACATATTCTATCCAAAAAAATCACGAATCACACGCAAATTCAGAAAATCGTAATTTCACTATGCGTTGCGATGGTCCAATGATGACATAATATTTGGATCGCGAGATATCTGAAGACATATTTTGAATTTTAAATTAATAAAAATTAAATTAGAAAAATAAGAGAATCTTTTCTTTAAATGTTTAACACCCCGTGCAACGGTGCCAGAAATTGTGGCTACGTGTCATTGTACGCGTACAATTCGCCAATTTATAATACTCAAGCTAACTTCTATTTATCAATGTTGAATTGGAACTAATGAATGAAATTTCTATATGTTTCGTATAAATTAACTAGGTTTAACTATCCATGATGTAATTCGATATGTGACAATTCCTGAATGAATCATGGCTATAATGGACGCAAATAATTTAATATCTATGAAATTAGGCAATCAGCATTCCAGTAAAGGTAATAAAGTTGCATATATTCCAGCAAAGTTAGTATTCTTAAACTTAGGTGTGCGAATAATTTTTACGGTAAAGTTTACGACTAGTATTATCAAATGATTCAATAATTTAAATAGCTTTATGATTGGTGTCAAAATAGTCTGTTATTTGGACACCTAATTGCTTATATTCTTTTGTTTTATCATATAGTATCGATCAAATTCTACACTCACATTGCCATTTCAGGTATAAAACAAATTTTATGATGATTGTAGAAGCTAAGAGAAGAACATAGCAAAAATGAGAGTAAAAGGAGCAAAATCGGCAATTTTTGGACCTTCCGGACCTTCAGGCCTTGTGAGGCTTCCACAGAGTTCATATGACATCCAACTGAGACAAAAAAAGTGCGTTGGAAAGCTAACTCAAAGGCTTACAACTCTTATGTTGACCACAAGGACTGATTCAGACTTTAAGATGGCCAAAATGGAGCATAATGCAAGAATTCGAGGAAAGGAAGCTAAAAACTGAAGCACTTGAAACAGAGGATCACGCGGCACCCTTTGAAGTTTTCTACGTGGACAGGATTGTATTTTACAGTAATTACCAAGGAGTCCATGTACTAAATTCTTTACGAGTCCGTGTAGCTCTGGGACAGTTTTGACCTTTCGAGCTTGGAATCGTTCCACAGGGAGCATCTGTTGTCCGATTGCAATGAAACAAAGTGTGTTGGAAAGAAGACTCAAAAGGCTACAACTTTTGTGTTTACTCCAAAGAGTGATTCCAACTTTAGAAGGCTATTGTATCTAACCAAGAGACTAGTCTGAACCAAACCGGGAATTGTTCGATCAAGCCAAAATCAAGTCAAGATTAAATCCGATTTTTGGGGAAAAAATCAGTAGATATTTTGTGCTATATGGGATGAAATGCCAAGGTTAATGGAGCTTTAAGAGGAGGCTTTTAGTGGAGAAATCATTAGGGAATAAACCTTCGAAATTCTACATTAAGAGGAGGTTTAATGGAGCAAAAATGGGAGGTTTCTACTTGACAATATAAAAAAGCTCACTTTCTAAACCCTAAACCTTAGCTTAGTTCTCTTGTAATTTCGAAGTACCAAGTAAGTTCAATAGAAAACTCTTTTGTTCTACTTTATTTTTTGCACTTTTACTTCCAAGTTCATTTACTTATCATATCAGTATGTGTTCATACTTTCTCGACATGAGTGAGTAGTCGTCCTTGATGACAGGGGGATGACAAATCCCTTATACTACTCACGATCGATATAATGAGATTTTTATACACATTTCATGAATGATTTAAGGTTAAACCAAATACACTTATCCTACGCTTATGCAATGAGGATTAGGTGTTCGATAAAATGTCTAGTCCAAACCCATGAGTACTATAATTCGGGGAAGAATCCCAATGGATGAACCCAGGCTAGTATTGCACCGTGTTAAGGGCAAAAGCTAGTATTGTATGAGGTTTAAGTGTTCTTAAGTCAGAAAATGGCTTATATGTGACCATCTGTGGCTATGGATCGACGAAAGACTAGTTTAGAAAGTATTCAAAGAAGTTAGTATATATGTGACCATCTGCGGCTAACGGCTTTGAACTCTGCGGTAGTAACTTAACGCTTTAGTTATTTACCGTCCAATATGTTGTATATATTTTTGTACGTCAAAATTCGGACCAGTGAGATGTAAGAAATATATGCAGTACTAGTCCTAACCTAATCAAACCTTTTCAAAACCATTCTACCTTATTTTAGTAAATCCCAAAAAAAATATTAGAAGTCGTGAGTATGATAGGAGGAGTTATTTCCCAGTCATCTTTCTTTTAAATTGTTTACAACCAAACCAAAAACCAATATTTTTCTGAAAACCCCTTTTTCACCCTGTTAGAATTGTCTAAGTGTCTAGTAGTTTTGGCTAAAATCTCACCGTTACCTTGGGTTCGACACTAGGTCACCCTAGTTTTTACAAAATTTCTTTTCACATTGTTTCGTGACACCACGATACTGCACGTCAAAATGGCGTCGTTGTCGGGGAGCGATTTTTGATTTAGTTGATTTTTAATAGCCATTTAGAGTTTTCTAAAAAAAATTAGGAATAAATCACTTCTTTCATCTTCTTTCGCGTCTTTTGTTTTTCGGCTTACTCAAATCGCTGTCTTATTTTTATGGCGTTTGAATGAACACGAGATCAAAATCGACAACTAAAGACACAGAGAATATTAATTCAAGTGTCGCGCACTCAACCTCCATATCAACGAAGATGCAACCTCGCCCGAAAGGTAGCAAACACAACGGACAGTCGGACTGCCCAATGGAGCCTCAAGGCGATCATCATCTCGAGATTGATCTCTTACTTATCCAACAAGCAAATCGGCAAGACCCA